>WNWK01008475.1:62500-84291 GCA_009830355.1 Cherax destructor | reverse complement strand
TGGTCTTACTGCCGTGACTGACCTACACCCACGTCAACCCTGGTCTTGCTGCCGTGACTGACCTACACCCACGTCAACCCTGGTCTTGCTGCCGTGACTGACCTACACCCACGTCAAGCCTGGTCTTGCTACACTGACCAACACCCACGTCAAGCCTGGTCTTACTGCCGTGACTGACCTACACCCACGTCAACCCTGGTCTTGCTTCCGTGACTGACCTATACCCACGTCAACCCTGGTTTTGCTGCCGTGACTGATCTACACCCACGTCAAGCCTGGTGTTGCTACACTGACCAACACCCACGTCAGTCCTGGTCTTGCTACACTGACCAACACCCACGTCAATCCTGGTCTTGCTACACTGACCATCCTCAGTCTCTGATCACGAAATAACCAAATGAAAATTAATTTTTTTTATAATGCCAATATTTTTTTTTTTTCAAATTGGTAGACGCACTGGGGGGCCGGATAGAATTCCTAACTGAGCCGGATATGGTCCAAGGGCCCCATCCGGCCCACCCTTGCTGTAACCCCTAATTTTCATCAGGGGAACATGCAGCCCCTACTGTCCCTCGGTAAGTCGACACGCTTTAATTAGGTGAAGAGCTCCTTATCCAAGGAATTAGAGCAACCCTTCCCTCCTCTTGGATCGAATCTGACTGTCTGCCATTCCCCAACAGGTTTAGCACTTCCTCTATGAAACAATACTACACAAATAACCCGCATACGGCGACGTTTCGGTCCGACTTGAACCATTAACAAAGTCACACTAACAAAAAGAAGGGAGAGACGGAGTTTATATAGGCAGCCGACAGGGGCGGGAACAAGAGAAAGTGGTGGAGGAGTAAGTGGTAGTGGAGTCAGTGGACTGACTCCACTACCACTAGCTTAACATAGGCTAGGATAAATCATATTACATTAATTAGCACAAGTTAGCATAGTTTGCTGGGTTAGTTCTATAGCAAATTAAAAAAAAAAGAAATTAAGCGTGGACAATAAAGTACCAAACTCGCTTTGAAGTACCATGAAAAAAATATACAACCAATCGTTTTTCTTGTGAAGGGGGGAGAGTGAGAGGGAGGGAGAGTAGGAGAGGGAGGGAGAGTAGGAGAGAGAGAGGGAGAGGGAGGGAGAGAGTGTGTATGTCAAGTCTTGACGGGAGATTCCCTCAACTATCACCAAATATTCGAAAAGACGTTTCTACGTTAATTTCAGTCTTCGCCTCCCTCTCTCCTCCCTCTCTCCTCCCTCTCTCTCCTCCCTCTCTCCTCCCTCTCTCTCCTCCCTCTCTCCTTCCTCACTCCATAACTGTATCGGGAAATATTGTAAATTTCAGTTCACTTAGTTCTTGTATTTCTGAATGTGATCGTATTTACTTATATATATATATATATATATATATATATATATATATATATATATATATATATATATATATATATTATATTTAGTTGCAGAAGGTATCTGTCCAGTAATGTTTGGAGAATTCCCAGCAGCAGGCAACACAGTAAGCATCACAGACACAAGACAACCCATCACAGTCAGCAACACCACAATCAGCAGCAGCAGCAACACCGCAGTCAGCAGCAGCAGCAACACCACAACCAGCAGCAACACAACCACCAGGAACACCACAAGCACCAGCAGCAGCACCAGCACCAGCAGCACTACAGACAACGTGCTCGGTCGTTTAAGCGGCACGCCAGACAGGATTCTTTATTCAGTGATGTTATACACAACCGTGGAAGTTTTAGGGCCCCGTTCTCTAACATGTTCCTGCATCACCCCAGCAGTCCCCATTACTGGCACTTTAAGCAGCTGCAGGAACGACACAAGAACATAATGGGGCAATTACACGCACAGATAGACCACCACTTGACGACTATGAGGGAACATATTGCTCCCACATATCACAAACATCATTCCCGACCTCATGTTCAGAGTGTCCAACCTCAACATCGCCTCCACTATCCTCATGAACGCCCAAGTCACTCCCAACACTATCTTAACCCTCGACATCATCCACAACCTCAACACCACTACCACCACAACTATCCACTCCACACTGGTACTAGGCAAAGGAAACCACCTCACAGAGAAGGGAGAGAACAGGAACTGGCTAGCAAGCAAGCGGTGGGAAGGAAGCAGTACAGAATCTTCAGAGGTCCCACCAACAGTATACCCGAGGATGTTGAGGTGTTCAACGATCCACAGCGTTCAGAGCCTCATCGCAACACAACCATCACGGATGATTCGAGTCATGAAGGGACCAACCCCAAAAAAGATAGCAGGGAAAAATGCGTCACTGCAGGTAATGAAGACAACGGAATTTTACAGAGACCGCCCCACCACAAGATCTTCAAATCCACAACACTTTCGCACGGTACATCGAACCTTAAACCCGTCTTCAGTCGACCAGCCTATAACCACAGATTCACGCCAGTTTTTCCTGAAGCCCTGCCCACGTCACTTCTTCCATTCTACAACAAGATATCGTCATCCTGGGATCCCCAACAATATTTGCTACCCTTGAACAAGTTCCTGCATAACAGTAAACACCAGAACCATCTTTTTTCTCTCTCTGAGACTCTGGCATCAAGTCGACCATTCTCGGAGAGGAGCAGAATGACACCCACTCCAGCAGGCAACAAAGACTATGTCAAGATCAGTGTTGAAGATCATCTTGATCCACTGTCGTCTGCTGACCGTAAGTACTTCAGGGTATGTCTGTTGGTCTGTTTCTGAAAAAAATACATAAAAATAATGTTAGCTTAATATATCAATCCTTTCAGCCTATACATTCCTAAAAGAAATTCATATTGAGTATAAACCATAAATTATAAAATAGATTATTTACTTGGAGATCGATGACATTCATCGATGACATTCATTCACTGTATAAATAATTTATTTTGCTTTATAATTAGATATGATAAGGATAACACGAGACACCAAAAATTACTTTGATATCCCTGAATTCGACTCATCCTGAGCAAAAACTCAATGCTGCCAGAGGTATCCTGGTTTCAACAGTAGTTTAAAAGCTACTGGTGGCTAAAGCTCTCGCTTCATATGGCGAGTGTCTGGGTTCGATTCCCGGAGAGGGTAGAAACATTGGGCGTTTCCTTACACCGGTTGTCTATGTTCCCCCATCAGTAAAATGGGTACCTGGGTGTTAGTCGACTGGTGTGGGTCGCATCCTGGGACAAAAATTGACCTAATTTGCAAGAAATGCTCAAGGGGCTTTCTATATAGTAGTATATCATTGATGTCAGCTAGGCTTGTATACCTTGTACATGTACTTGTAGTAAATAAAGATATTATAATTATTATTATTATTATTATTATTATTATTATTATTATTATTATTATTATTATTATTATTATTATTACTGGTTAAAAGCACATCCTTAATCTTAATATGATTCTCGATCAACAAAATACTACAGCAATCAGATCTTGAAACATTCTTGATGTTATCTAGTTCTATCCCTGTTCTTGGACTGGGTTTTTCTTTATTCTGTCATATAAGTAAGTTTATTCAGGTATACACAAATATAGATACATAGATTATCATACATAGCAGCATGTGTGTAGAGAACCTAGGATAACCCAAAAAAGTCAGACAGAGTGACTTATTTCCAGTGGTAATAATATTTTTTTTTCAGATATAGATGTTAAACTGATTATTTTACATAGTATTATCTTTGTCTATAACACTTAGGTTAAGTTAAGATTTGTCAAGGAAACAGGACAAGTGCTTCCTGATGCGGGTCTTATAAGTCGTATGATAACCCCCAGCTGGAGTTTTTGGTCATCTGACCGAGGCCTTTCCCTGGCTTACCCCTCCACCCTTTTAAAAATTATAGTTTTCTATAATATTTATATCCATGTCTGCAGAAATAATTCTCCGAGAACTTAAATTTCATTATAATGTTTTGTCATGTTTATAATTAACTAATATCACTCACCTTGTTAGTGCAGTTACATTTTTTTGTGTGAATTAATATGTTACTTGTATATATGTTTAAGTTCCTATTAAAACCATGTATTGGATCCTAAATACACAAGAGATTTCAAGTATAGACTAGGTTTTGCCTATGATTATGCATTCTTATGGGCCTTCAGATTATTGTATGTATTTTACAATAATTTTGAAATGAGGATTTGTAATTGTATTAGACAAGTGAATGTGAAAAAATGAAAGAAAATTGTGGCATTATGTGAGAAAACTGCAGCTTGACGGCATCAGCTCTCAGCAGTGACTGCTGTAAACACCGTCAAGTATGTTGGCGTCTCCTGTAAGTAAGTTTATTCAGGTATACACAAATACAGTTACATAGATTAGCATATGTTTAGAGAACCTAGGATAACCCAAAAAAGTCAGACAGAGTGACTTATTTCCATTGGTAAGGAATCCATACACTCGCAGTTGACAGCACTGTGTATTATGGGTGCTTCGCATAAATATACATCATTATACAACTGACATAGAACCTTACATTGTGCGTATTTAACGTACGAATGCAAAACAAAGTCGAGAATGAACTCTGTAGCTGCTGGGATAATGTGGGGGTTATCCTAGGTTCTCTACACACATGCTGCTATGTATGGTAATTATATATAATCTATGTAGCTGTATTTGTATATACCTGAATAAACTTACTTATTTACTTACTATACCCTCTCAGTTAGGGTAACCCCGGAGGTATAATAACCCCGGATAATCCAGTCATTCTGGTTTATTTCTTCTGGAGTTCCATTTCAGAGTTTTCCCCAGGATGCGACCCTCAGCCTTCGACTAACTTTCAGGTTAGGTTAGGTTAGGTCTGAGATAGGTTAGGTTAGGTTAGGTCTGAGATAGGTTAGGTTAGGCTAGGTCTGAGATAGGTTAGGTTAGGCTAGGTCTGAGATAGGTTAGGTTAGGTCTGAGATAGGTTAGGTTAGGTTGATTTTACGGAAATTTATAAAAGCGCAAATTTAAACTAAAAAGAAAATAAATGAACGAAACCGGCTTAGTACCAAACTTGCACACAAAAATCACTCCGTACGAAAGCAAAAGACTCGGCAGGCGATGTAACATCCCCCCAATGAAGAGCAGGGGTGCCACTAGCACGTTGAGGGACAACACAATAAGTGTGAGGGGCCCAAGATTGTTCAACTGCCTCCCAGCATACATCAGGGGGATTACCAACAAGCCCCTGGCTGTCTTCAAGCAGGCACTGGACAGGCACCTCAAGTCGGTACCTGATCAGCCGGGCTGTGGTTCGTACGTTGGACTGCGTGCGGCCAGCAGTAACAGCCTGGTTGATCAGGCTCTGGTCCAACAGGAGGTCTGGTCACAGACCGGGCCGCGGGGGCGTTGACCCCTGGAATTCTCCCCAGGTAGACTCCAGGTAGGCCACTACACATCTGTCAGTACTAATAAAAATATTACTACGACTGTTAGTATTACACCTGCTGATGTTATTACCACTACTGCAACCACAACTACCATCCTTAAATGTAATACTACCACCATTACTACTACCATAACCACTAACACTACCACTATCAACGCTACCACTGCCACCACCATCAACACCACCACTATCACCACCAATACCACCATCACCACTATCACCACCACCATCACCATAACACTACCACATCTACAACTATTACTAGCTAAGGAATTTGTAAAAATTCTTCAGCTATCACTTCACTATGTGAACTGTCTCATACTTTACCCAGAAGGACGCGGGGGTCAGGCAGAGGGCACTATACCCTGCATCAAGTGCCCACCAGACGCCCATGTTGAAGCCCCCAGGGGAAAAGATTGTGTATACGCCCACGTCCCTAACCCCTTCTCCTGTACGCCCAGGTGAGCCCAGTTATTTTCACAACTACGTTACAGATTTTAACTATCTATTTACCTATATATATATATATATATATATATATATATATATATATATATATATATATATATATATATATATATATATATATAATGTCGTGCGATTAGGTAAAACTGGTCAATTAGCAAGAACTCATCTAAAATTAAGTCCTTTCTAAAATTTTCTCTTATACGTTTAAAGATATATTTTTTTAATTTATGTTAATGTAATAATTTATAATTTTGTACCAAGAGAAACTTTGAAAACCTACCTAACCTTATTACAACAAGCGTAATTTAATTTAGCTAACCCAACTAAATATATTTTAGATACGTTAACATTAATTTAATAATAAACAAACACAATTAAATATTTTTTTTTCGTTATGTTCAGAATGATTTTGGCGAAATTATTGCATACACAAATTTTCACTTGTCTTATATGGCAAGGTGAGCGTTGCTATGTAAGCCAAAATCGCAAGTTTTACCTAATCGGCACGACATATATATATATATATATATATATATATATATATGTCGTGCCGAATAGGTAAAACTTGCGATTTTGGCTTACATAGCAACGCTCTTCTTGCCGAATAAGGCAAGCGAAAATTTGTGTATGCAATAATTTCGCAAAAATCATTCTGAACCTCACACAAAATATATATTTCATTGTGTTTATTAAATTATTGTAAACTTATCTAAAATATATTTAGTTGGATTAGGATAAATTAAATTGCACTTGTTATAATTAGGTTAGGTAAGTTTTCTAAGGTTCTTTTGGTACAAAATTATTAATTATTACATTAACATAAATGAACAAATATATCTTTAAACGTATAAGAGAAAATTTTAGAAAGGACTTAATTTTAAATGAGTTCTTGCTAATTGACCAGTTTTACCTATTCGGCACGACATATATATGTATTCAAAATACCACAGGGGGAATTGAATGACAGCTCTAGGCCTTTCGTGTTGCAATCAACACATCATCAGGAGCTTGCCAAGTTGCAGAAAAGAGGATGAAATCCGAGCAAACACGTTCAGATTGAGCGTTTTTGGTAGCAAAAACGCTCAATGTGAACGTGTTTGCTACGAGTGGCTTCATGAGTCCATTAGGACTGAAGAAGTCACTCGTGGTGAAGTGTTTCCTCTAATAAATGTCCTGAACTATACATAAGTGTCTTCTTCCACACCTTGTCGGTATCACCAGATCTTTTCTCTATAATTATAATGATTAGAAATGGAAGAGACTTCTGGTTCGTCATCAAAACACTGCCCACGGTACGGGTGGGGATTGAACTCGCGGCTAGTGAGTCGTAAAACTCCAGACCGGCGCGTCTACGTGTTTTTTTCTGAAACCTTTTGCCTTAACAGTATTCTTCTTCAGTCGAAGACAGAGGTAATTAAAACTGGAGACAGCAGAAGCAGTGGAGAGGCAGAGAGGAGGTGATCAGTTCATCAGTCTTGAAGAAGTAGTTTTGAGGTGATCAGTCCCTCACTTGACATGCATTCAGCTTCATGGTCTCGATCAACGTGTCGCAAATAAAGACGCACAAGTGTTGCGCAAGTGTTGCCCAAGTGTTGCACAAGTGTTCCTTCACAAGTGTGTTGTGCATCAGCCTGTCGGTATTGCATACCGTTATCATAATAACACCTTTACGACTGGTCTTAAATTCCGTTCCAACTTTAGAAACTTAAAGATTTTCTTATCCCGTTAGTTATTTGCCCGCTTTCTTAACCTTAACATATTGGTCTATATAAGGTGGCCCCTCCTTTCTTTTGAGGCACCTGTAAATATCTTATCTTCTTACCGAAAAATTCATTTACGCTAATCTTTGCATCGATTTCTTCGAGGAGTGTTGGTAAGGCTGCTTATAAATCGCCCCGGGGGCGTTGACCCCGAAACCCTCTCCAGGTAAACTCCAGATTAACCTCTGCCAGTAGCCTCTGTTTGGTCTCCTCCCTCATAACCCGTAGGTTGTTTCAGTAGTTGGGGGTTCTGTTTACAACTGGAGGATCTGGCATCAATCCTGGGCAAGGTTCCTAACACCCGCTGCCCCCTGTTTGTCTTGACAGTAAACAGATACCTGCTTAGTGATAGTCGACTGTGGTGTGTACCGGCAGCTATGACTGGTGATAGGTTAAATTGTTATTAGTGACTTGATGGTGTCGAAGAGTTTTAATCTAGCGAAGAAAAAAACATGTAAAACAATCTTTCAATGGCACAACGTTTCGTTCTGCGACCAGAGCGAAACAGTGTCCCAGCTTGCTCGGCAATATGTTTCTTCTCTACAACACTATTGGAAACAAGGCTGTTTGGGTCCAGTCTACATAGTAGTTGCAACATTTCGATTCTTAGATCATCCCAGGGTTACCAGCTCCCACACAGTGAAAGAAACGAAGAGCGAGGCTGTCCCCGGTGCCTACCAGACCTTTTACGACCTCTCTGGCAAGTGCCAGAAACAAGCCAGTGCCTGCAGGCACTATCCTGAGACATGATGGCACGCACGTCATCAGACTTGCTGATAGAGAGAGAAAGATATCGGTGGTGTGTGTAGTGTGTATATACGAGTATATATATCAACCCTGGATGTGTTGCAGAGGCTGGCCCAGGTTGGAGACGGTGGTGACTGAGGGTCCCAGACCGGGCACCCGGCTGCAGGAGGGCAGCTACGCTATGGTCATCGCTGTAGTGGCGGTGGGGGACCTTTCCACACCCATTACCTCCTGCAATATCAACTACAATGTGGAAGGTAAACCAAGAGGCCGTTTTAAGTGGCAAGGAGAGAGTTATGTGACTTCTACTGGTTTAGTATTTCTCCATGAATGTAATAATAATAATAATAATAATAATAATACCTTAATTACAAAATAAATAGATGTGAAAACATAGGTGTAATATGAATTTCTCATCAGGGATGTTTCTTTAAAGTGTTCTATGAAGGAATTCATAACAGAAATAGCAGCTTAGGTGACCGTCTATTTTTCATTCTAATCCCATAGTTCATAGGTAAAACTTGCGATTTTGGCTTAAATAGCAACGCTCACCTTGCCATATAAGACAAGTGAAAATTTGTGTATGCAATAATTTCGCCAAAATCATTCTGAACATAACGAAAAAAATATATTTCATTGTGTTTGTTTATTATTAAATTAATGTTAACGTATCTAAAATATATTTAGTTGGGTTAGGCTAAATTAAATTGCGCTTGTTGTAATAAGGTTAGGTAGGTTTTCAAAGTTTCTCTTGGTACAAAATTATAAATTCTTACATTAACATAAATGAAAAAAATATATCTTTAAACGTATAAGAGAAAATTTTAGAAAGGACGTAATTTTAGATGAGTTTTTGCTAATTGACCAGTTTTACCTAATCGGCACGACATATATATATATATATATATATATATATATATATATATATATATATATATATATATATATATATATATATATATATATATATATATATGTATATACGTATATATATATATATACATGTATATATATATATATATATATATATATATATATATATATATATATATATATATATATATATATATATATATATATATATACATGTATGTCGTGCCTAATAGGTAAAACTGGTCAATTAGCAAGAACTCATCTAAAAAAAGTCCTTTCTAAAATTTTCTTATACGTTTAAAGATATATTTTTTTCATTTATGTTAATGTAAAAAATTATAATTTTGCACCAAAAGAACCTTAGAAAACTTACCTAACCTTATTATAACAAGCGCAATTTAATTTAGCCTAATCCAACTAATATATATTTTTGATACGTTTACAGTAATTTAATAATAAACAAACACAATGAAATATATTTATTTCGTTAGGTTTAGAATGATTTTTGCGAAATTATTGCATACACAAATTTTCGCTTGTCTTATATGGCAAGATGAGTGTTGCTATTAAGCCAAAATCGCAAGTTCTGCTTATTCGGCACGACACACACACACACACACACATATATATATATATATATATATATATATATATATATATATATATATATATATATATATATATATATATATATATATATATATATATATATATATATATATATATATATATATATATATATTATATATATATATATATATATATATATATATATATATATATATATATATTATATATATATTATATATATATTATATATATATATATACATACATACATATAATAAGATCACAGTAAACAGGTTATATCAGAATATGAAAAACTACCACTGTGAAAAAAAAATAGTAAACTTGCAAGCGCTCTCGTGGTTTTTCACATTATCAAGGAACTAAAAATAATAGAACAGCAGAAGGCTTATAAGGCTGATGTAACACATGACGGTCAACATTCGACACCTGACCCGTCCCTTTATGATGGTGCATGAGAGCTTATTATAACCTGATGAACCTGAGTGAAAAGATGAACTAATAAAAGTCTGGTCTGCCACATGTGTTTTCTCAATAATAAATATTCACGAAACACATCTCTGAAAAATTTTCCTCCTCAACATTCCTCTCATCCTCGGCTGTGTTAACGTTACTTATAACTCACTTCTCATATCCTACACAAGTCTGGAATGAAAGTATTTATTCCCCTTGTTTCCTTTCCAACACTGTTCATCAACACCGTTATTGCCTCTTCAGCTCTCACTCTCTCAAATACCATTGATTTAATTCCTTTACCTCTTCCCCATTCAAACTTTGTGTATGTAAAGAGGTGGTTAGGTTAGGTAAGGTTCGTCAGGAAACAGGACAAGTGTTTTCTGATGTGGGTCTTAATCATGTGATGAACCGCCGTTGGAACTTTTGGTCATCTGACCGAGGCCTTCCGCTGGCTTACCGGTCCACCCCTTTAAAAATTATGAATATTATTAAAACAATTTTTATTAACGATTTGTTAGGACAAAGAAATACTTGAACGGCTTCAAGGAAAAAACTGAAGAACTTTAAGACATTTTCTTCTCTTCTCAGAGGCTGTTAGACCTCACAACGTAACCGAAGGTGTGGTGACTGAGGCACCAAGTCAACAAGGTGATCTAGAGATACGTGATATATGATGAAGGAGCAGGTTTTGGATTTTTTTCTGTAGAGTTGAAACTCACTCGTAAGCTCAGTGCCATCTAAAGGCATTTTCCTCATTAAGTATCTTTGAAAACAAAGGCAAATTGCCTTCATAATAAATTTCGCATTTTTTTTAATGCAGTGTTTGAGCGTTTAGCGTTATTTCTCGTAGGATAATTTGTATTTCACGGTTGATTATTCAGGAGTGAATGGTGAAGGATCATCATCATACCCCCGGGACCCTCTCCAGGTATACTCCAGGTCCAGGTATACCACCGACCGCTAAACGCACCCAAGTGTGTCCATGCAGGATGTTGGTGATCCCTGGCGTGTAGTGTTGCTCCAGCTGAGTTAAGTTCCAAAGTTAGGAAGAATGTCTCACGTCCTGAGACAACACAGGAAATGGGGTATCGTCGGTGTTTTCTAGAAAAAAAAATTAAGAAACAGGAAGGTGTCACACTGTCATGTTGGGCGTTGATCAAGTCTATTCTCGTATTTGGACTCACTTATTGCCTAATTATTTAATATTTCTAATGGAATCAAATTTCTGTGAGTCTGATTGAGAGGGAGACTAATTCATGGGGATTCCGGCTAAGGCAGTAAGGTTCACACAGCGTCTGGGAAAGAGGAGTAGGGGAAGGGTTAATTAGGTATGATACGAGGAAGGGGAGGGTGTCTGTAATTCCACAGATCAGGAGTCCTTCAGTATTTACGAGACAATATCTTCAAAATGTGTCTTATTGTATATGCGATGAGAGTTTACTTTAAAACCCCTGTTGTAGATATTTAAGTGTTGTTGATTTTGGTGTACTGGGAAGTGCAGCTTCGATGACCCAAGTGTAGTCGATATCACTAATACTGACCCCAGTACTAACACTGACCCCACCACTAACACTGACCCCAGCACTAACACTGAACCCAACACTAACACTAGCACTCGACAGTTCGCAAGTGTCCCGAGCTGGTTGGAGGTCCAGGACTGGAGGTACGATGCACTGCAGGACGGGCCTGGGGGTCCCACTGCATCTGGAGGTGTCCTGCCAATCTTATCCTGCAGGGAGCGTCTTCCACCACCTGCACTGCCCACCACCGCCCCCACTGGTCACACCCACCGCCCACCTGCACAGGTATCCCATTTTTTCATCGTTTTGCTATTAAATAACCCAGGGTACATGCGCAGTGTGTGGCTGTTATATAATGTGTAGCAGTTACACAGTGGGAACAAAAGCTAGCTATTATTTACCTGTCACATTCCATCACACAGGATGGAGCTCATGCATGAAATACTTCCATGTGTCAACCTGAGCTGCGAGATTTCAGGAAGATGATAAAGATATCGTCAAGCATTTCATAGAAGATTCAGTAGCTACAGCAGCATTAAAAATTTTGTTACAGTAGAGAGGTACCATTGTATGTGTACATGTGAAGAGCATAGCGAGACACTGAGTAACATTTCCTGCTCTGTGATTTAGTTCTGTGTCCTTAATTAGGTTCATATATTTATTTTGATTATCTCACAGTCAAGCTAAAATATATGAAAGAAAAAAACACTCAACAAAGAGTTTGTTTGGTGACTGTTGCGTCATGTCACCAGTACACTTGAACTGGCATGAACTCATCCTGTGTGATGTTCAGTAAAAGTCAGGAATCACTGATACTGGCTCCAGGTCTTGCTGTATGTATATATATATGCAAAACAACCACAGGGAAGTAGAATGATAGCTCTAGGCCTTTCGTGTTGCAATCAACACATCATCAGGAGCTTGCAAAATTGCAGAAAAGAGGAGTCCTAGCCTTTACTGGAGTAAAGGCGGTCCTCTGGGAACGTTATTTGCTAGAACTCCTCCTCTTTTCTGCAATTTTGCAAGCTTCCTGATGATGTGTTGATTGCAACACGAAAGGCCTAGATATTTAGTAATATATATATATATATATATATATATATATATATATATATATATATATATATATATATATATATATATATATATATATATATATATATATATATATAAGGATTTATAGGAAGGTTGAGCTTCTCAAACGTGCAGGTGAGTGCGTGGGAAGATAATGTTAGGGAGTGAGTGTGTTGACAGTGTGTGTGTTGACAGTGAGTGTGTTGACAGGTCTTAAAGTAAACCTTCATAAACGCTTCTAACAGGGATATTTTTTTATTATTATACAGTGCTTCACCCATAATGGGACTTACTGATTAGTTAATAAAAGCCTCCATTGTGGGTGAGATGAAAAGAAACGACAAAAATTTTCCTACTAAAAGTTTCTATAAAATGATCATGTCGTGTTGGTTACATCACCGAGTAATGTTTTAACATGTTCCTTCTGCGTACATGCAGTGTTTATCCCAGAACTCACAGCGTTACGTCTTCACATTCATTCCTTTACACTCATTAAATTCAGGTTAGTCGCGACCTCGTATTTATTTTTTGACTTTGAATGACAGAGCCGCCATCAGCACCTCCTTCAGGAAGAAAAAGGGGCTGCAGCCCTCTACCAGAGGTACACGGAGGCCGCTACGTGTGTGAGGCCCCAGGAGGCTTCCCAAGGCTACCTTCCGTCCTCAAGGACGCCCCCGGCAGCAAAACCATCAGGAGGGACGTCGCTTCCTCTGGGCACCACCCGCCAGGAACAGTTTGTAAGGTGGAATGTGGGCCAGGATGGGTGATTGGGGCGTCGCAGCGAGATAGGAACCAACTCAACTGCACCTCTGGAAGCCTGTGGAACCACCGGCCTCCCACCTGTCTCCGTCAGGTAGGTAATGAATATCTGGAAGAAGCATTTGAAACGCTGGAGGCTCGAACCCTCGACCTTCGTGACGGGATGAGTGTGTCGACTCGGCTATAGCGTCGGGTATATTGAATGTCTACAAGTGTGTCTAAATTAGTCTCTTAGGTTACTATCGACTGTATTTTGGGTTATTTAAGGCAACATTTCATCTGTACTCTGATCTTGGGAATACATATACACTGAGTGATACACGTATCATATATATATATATATATATATATATATATATATATATATATATATATATATATATATATATATATATATAAATATATATATATATATATATATGGAAAATATATATATATATATATATATATATATATATATATATATATATATATATATTATATATGGAAATAAATGGTATAAAATACTGACACAATGGAAAAATAAACACATAAGCAGAATAAAGGATCACATTATACTGCTTATGTGTTTATTTTTCCATATATATATATATATAGATAGATAGATAGATAGCCCTCGGTGTGCTATACATCAATATAAATCTTTATCTGTATATAAACTTATATGTTCAATAATAATCCACATGTTGAGAGAAACACAAGAGGTCGATTGATCTGTATATTTCGACCTCCTTCTGGGATCCTCTTCAGCAGATTCACAAAAAGAAATTCACGAAAAGAGAACATGAATTTATAGGGAAAGTTGAACCTCTCACTGTGCGTGGGAGAAGGGAGTGTCAGGTGAGCTCATGGGAGGACGGGTCAGGGAAGTAATGAGTGAGAAAACAGGACCTGCAGAGAAGCTAAAAATTTGGGTAGGAAGTTCCTTTGTGCTATGTGATTCCTGTTCTTGTGTTGGCGTTCTGTTAGGTTGGGCGCTGGTGTGTACTTCTTGACACGTCCTCTTACGCTGTATCCTCTGCTGAAGAGGATCCCAGAAGAGGGTCGAAATACACAGATCACTCAATCTCCTGTGTTTCTGTTTCCATATACATACATATACACTCCTTAATGTGTGTACGAGTATATACAACGCCAGATACTCATCTCTCAGGATATATATATATATATATATATATATATATATATACAGTGAGATGCTCGATCCTCCGTCCGCTAAAGCCCGAACCAGGCATTCCGTGTGCGTGTTCTCACCTAGTTGTGACGTGGAGACTGAGAAACCAGATGTAAGATAAGATAAAAATAAGTTTATTCGGGAAATCCAAAAATGACTTTAGATTCATTGTCATAAGACTGACAGCGCTAAGTTGATAAAAATTATGACGGTTTTTCTACAGTGTAACATCAGATGTATTTGTTCCCAGGCATCCTCACTTGGACCTCAGGCCTAGACAGAACAGGTAGGCTGGGCTATCCTCCCCTCACTCCTTCCTATATAAGTTACCAACCGACCGTTGTGTATTACTGGTTACTTAGAATCAAAGTAGTTAGACTGTTGGGTTTAGTCCTGACTCTTTCTCTTCTCCTTCAGCTCTTCCTCTCACCGGCTATTCTTCGTCTGTCCCCACTTTCCCCTCGCCCCTAGTGGGTCCTTACCTGAGAGTCTGAACTGAACTGAACTGTGTATTACTTCACCCGACTTATCTCCAAAGTACCACACGCAATACTATGGCTTATCAGGCCACAATGTGCGTGTTTCTACACAGTGTAACATCAGTTCTGTGATTTAACAAGCCGCAGTAAAGAACACTAGGCCAGAAATCCTTTTTTATGTTACGTCCTCCCAGACTGCAATTAATGTCATGAAGTATTATCTGCAATAAAGCGGCTGGAGAGAGAATAATGTTCCCAGGGAAGTTATTGAGGCAAGAAGAGCTATGTCAGTAAAGTTACTGAAGCAAGAGCAGTGGCGTCAGTAAAGTCGTTGAAGAACGATCAGTGGCGTCAGTAAAGTGTTTGTGTAAGGGTGACCTTTACACAAACACAGGGATGACCTTTACACAAACACAGGGGTGACCTTTACACAAACACAGGGGGTGACCTTTACACAAACACAGGGGGTGACCTTTACACAAACACAGGGGGTGACCTTTACACAAACACAGGGGGTGACCTTTACACAAACACAGGGGTGACCTTTACACAAACACAGGGGGTGACCTTTACACAAACACAGGGGTGACCTTTACACAAACACAGGGATGACCTTTACACAAACAGGGATGACATTTCCACTAACCACACAAGCCTGGCAGAGGATGTGACCCCCGGGCCTGTCGTTAGGTTGGTTGGTTGATGGTGGTCACTGTCCCTCGAGTAAATGAGTGTCATTATTCACCAATATTCAAGAGTACTTTAATCTCTAAATCCGGGATTAAAGTAAAGTCTGGTCCAGTGGTTTAAGGCGTCGTAAATTTTCGCCCTTCCCACTAAGCGGACTAAAACAACACAGGTTCGATTCCCCGGCTAGCCGAAGCTTGTTATTAATATGTATATATATATATATATATATATATATATATATATATATATATATATATATATATATATATATATATATATATATATATATATATATATATTTATTTATTTATTTATTTATTTTGAAAAAAAATTAGTTGACTTTTATTCCTTTTATTATTATATGAGTCATTTTTCTCAAGTGCAGAGAATTTTCTGAGGCTCATTTTTGTAACTTGTTTTTCTATTATTATTATTATTATCGTCATCATACCAGATTTTTGCAGGTGGCTCCAGCTCTTGGTCCTGGGGAGTGTGAAGACACCTCTCTCAGCCTTCCCAACTCGCCCCTCTCCCTGATGCCACTACCCAGGTTCACCACGGGCAGTGGGCACCTTGCCCACGTCACCTGCTTGCTGGAGGGGCGGTCCCAGACCCACTACTCTAGAACCTGCACGGCCACAGACCCAGAGCTAGAGACCTCGACCGTCTGCCAGTACACTATCACGCTCAATGGTGAGGGTATCTCTTTCTCTTTCTCTCTATCTCTCTCTCTCTCTCTCATATATATATATATATATATATATATATATATATATATATATATATATATAATATATATATATATATATATATATATATATATATATATTATATATATATATATATATTCCCTCGTCAATTCTATGATTCCCTTCATCTTGGATAGACCCATACGCTGACACGTCCACTCCTAAATGTCTGAATACATTCACCTCCTCCATACTCTCTCCCTCCAGTCTGATATCCAATCTTTTGTTACCTAAATTTTTTGTTATCTTCATCACCTTACTCTTTCCTATATTCACTTTTAATTTTCTTCTTTTACATACAATACCACTCTCATCCACCAACTTATGTGTATGTGTGTGTGTGTAGTGTGTGTGTGTGTGTGTGTGTGTGTGTTGTGTGTGTGTGTGTGTGTGTGTGTGTGTGTGTGTGTGTGTGTGTGTGTGTGTGTGTGTGTGTGTGTGTGTGTGTGTGTTCAAACTTCACAGAACAAGCGAAATATTTACAATCACTAATCTCAGGCCGATGGAGACTCTCAGACAGACCTACGAACCTCGACAAGGTAGCATTACTCTACAATATCACAATAGACATATATATATATATATATATATATATATATATATATATATATATATATATATATATATATATATATATATATATATATATATATATATATATATATATATATATATATAATATATGCAAAACAAGTCACTAGGGGATGAAAGAGAAATAGCTTTAGGCCTTTCACAATGTCGCCAGTTCCTTGTTAGGAGCTATGCAGTGTTCATATAGGCAAGCAGATTGGAAAGAACTCAGAGGAGGATGCTGTAGTGAGCACAACCATATCTTTGCTCTAATACGACTCTGCAGAAGGGTTGAGGTTGTTGATATTGCTGTGCTCACTACGACTTGCTTCTTCTGTGTTTTTTGTCCACCCACCTGCCTACTGCAACATTTCATAGCTCCTGAAGAGGCACTCGCAACAATGTGAAAGACCTAGAGCTAGTGTTTTCATCTCCTAGTGGCTTGATTTGTAATGATTGGATCGCTGGTTCACAGTTGTCTTGCACTACATAAACTGGCTACCAGGAAACATTGTGAGATTTCTCCACTGTGTAGTTAGTGGTTGTAGGAGGTGGTTGTTAGAAGGTAGTTGTTAGGTGGTTAGTAGTTGCTAGGGGCTAGTAATGGTTAGGGGTTGTCAGAGGGTATGGTTGAGGAGGAAATAAGTCACTCTGTCTGACATTTTGGGGTTATCCTAGGTTCTCTACACATATGCTATATATGTAACTGTATTTGTATATACCTGAATATACTTACTGGCAGTGTGTTTATGTCTGCTTGGTGGCTTCTGTCCATCTGGAAGTCAGGAAATGAGTCAACACTGAATCACAACACCAGTATAAAGCTGTGTGTTTGTGTTAGTTTGTGTGTGTGTGTGTGTGTGTGTGTGTGTGTGTGTGTGTGTCTGTGTGTGTGTGTGTGTGTGTGTGTGTGTGTGTGTGTGTGTGTGTGTGTGTCTGTGTCTGTGTGTGTGTGTGTGTGTGTGTGTGTGTGTTTACTCACCTAGTTGTGGTTGCAGGGGTCGAGTTATAGCTCCTGGTCCCGCCTCTTTACTGGTCGCTACTGGGTCACTCTCCTTGCGCCATGAGCTTTATCATACCTCTTCTTAAAGCTGTGTATGGAACCTGCCGCCACTACATCACTTCCCAAACTATTCCACTTCCCGACCACTCTGTGACTGAAGAAATACTTCCTAACATCCCTGTGATTCATCTGAGTCTTCAACTTCCAACTGTGTCCCCTTGTTGCTGTGTCCCATCTCTGGAACATTCTGTCTCTGTCCACCTTGTCAATTCCTCTCAGTATCTTATATGTCGTTATCATGTCCCCCCTATCTCTCCTGTCCTCCGTTGTCGTCAGGTCGATTTCCCTTAACCTCTCCTCGTAGGACATACCCCTTAGCTCCGGGACTAGTCTTGTTGCAAACCTTTGCACTTTTTCTAGCTTCTTTACGTGCTTGGCTAGATTTGGGTTCCAAACTGGTGCTGCATACTCCAGTATGGGCCTAACGTACACAGTGTACAGGGTCCTGAACGATTCTTTATTAAGATGTCGGAATGCTGTTCTTAGGTTAGCTAGGCGCCCGTGTGTGTGTGTGTGTGTGTGTGTGTGTGTGTGTGTGTGTGTGTGTGTGAGTCTCCATGTTAATCTAGCAAGTATTAGATTAATCCTTCAATTCATCTTATAGGAAATCGTCTAGTAGTACTCACCTTTATGTGGCTGCAGGTGTCGAGTCACAGCTCCTGGTGTAAGGGTAATTTTTTCAGGGCAGCTAAGCTGAATACTTCAGCCAGCCTGGGATGTTGACATTTGGGTTGAAATCCCACCCGTGGGTTGAGATATAATGTTTGTAAACATACTGTGTGAGTGTGGTGTTTGAGCACATACTGACTCACAGTGTTTCATCTAGCGTATTCCACTCTCTTACTCGTGAGACTGAATAAATATATTCTTAATGTGTTTGTGACTCAGCTGGGTTTTAGTTCCCATGTATGTCCTGATGTAAATGTTTTACTGCATGAGAAACACCCTCTCCATATCCACACTATTAATGCTTCTGAAAATCTTACGTGTTGTAATATGTCGTCTTTGTGTTTGCAGTTTGTGGGCTTCAAGCTTCCAGGTCTTACCTCATCTCAAGTTTTTTTTTTTTTTAGTATACCTCTTCTGTTTATTCTTCACTTTCCAGTTGTGTTCCCGTGTCCTGACTCACCTTGCAGAAAAAACTTTATTTTTCACTTTTTGTCTCTTGTGTATTCTGATAATGTCTCGCCTGATATTTTTTTTTATCTCTGTTAGAGCGATATCTTCAAGAGTTTCTCCTAAGGTCTCTAATCCCAGAGACTAACCTGGTGGCCAACCTGGTGGCCAACCTGGTGGCGAATAATTTGGCTTTCTTGAGTCTTCATCCATGTTCGTACTCGCTTAGTTGTGTTTTGCAAGGGTTGATTTACAGCTCCTGCCTCGTGGGTTCAATGCTGTCCATACACAGGTCAGTATTTCGCAGCTACCAATATTCACATTCATACGAAATTGTAGCAGACTCTCAGGTGACCAGCGTCACGCATGGCGACATACTGGGTCTTACTCTCAGGTACCGTCAGCCCTCAGAAACGTTAATAAGTAAACGTTTTGAACGTTTACCACGACTCAGATGGTTTTAGAATATTAAAAGGAATATCTTTAAATACAATAACAATAGTATTTTCAAATAAGAATATAGATAATGATTATTTCTTAGTGCTAATATGACAGTAGCTATTACATTATTTTGTGTCTTTTTATCATCTGTTTCTATCGTCATTTGTATAGAAATGATTACTAAATATTTAGCTGTTATTGCTTCTATACCTTGCTTCTTCGTTTGTGCCTATATGTAGCTACAGGACAAGAGCTATGTAACTACAGGACAAGAGCTATGTGTCTGGCGCCTCATCTTCACCATCAAACTTTCAAATTTGTTTTTTATATTATTAAATTTCCGGTGGTTATAGTGCTTACTATGTCACTCTTGGATCCCGGTCGTGTTTTATGTCACTCATTTGTCAAGAAAAACTTTTGGAACCTCTTATTTTTTCCTGTCTTTACGACTGTGGTTTTTTTGTTCTCCTGGGTGAAGATGCGTACGGGTGTGTAAATACAAAGTTTTAATAGTATTTTAATTCCAGGTGGATCAGTTGTTTCTGCTGATGTCTCCCCGAGCACACCTGGCGATCCCGACAGATACGAGCTCTCGGAGGCGGCCGATGGAGGAGGTGCTGAAGGTGGTGATACCACCGTCAACACCACCAGCACTCATCACACACACAACAAACTTCCTGCTGAAGGTGCATTCCCTGGGAAGTCTCACACCATGTCCCTAGAGAACGGAGGCAAGGACGACCGAGATGACTTTTATGATGTAAGAGAGACTGATGATAATGGTAACGGAGAGTTGTATTATTATTATGATGCCAGTGAGAGGGATCTCGAGGAAGACTTTGACTTGGACGATGACGACAACAACGAGGACGACCATGACGCAGCATTGCCAGAGACGCGAACTGACGATAAATCAGCGGAGGCAGGACGAAAAAAAACTCTCGCCAACACTGTTGATGGTAACAGACTCGATGCTGCGGAAGGTACTGGGAATACGCACAGGGTAAACGATCTTGAAACTAGTGAGGGAGTCACGACCTTGTCAACACCAGGTAGCCAGGACCATCTCTCACGCGCAGGTCGAATCGAAAGTGGATCCCATTACAGCCATTTCAACAACGTCATTTCAATATCCAAAAATATGGAGGACACATCTGGCTCACTAAAAAAAATCCAAGGAAAAATTAGAGATGAAATAAGAGTTCGTAGTGAAGATTATCCAGGAGACAGACCTGAAGAACGAAGAGGAAATGAAAAGACACAGGGTTATTCTTCTGAGCTCAGAAACCAGACTAGCAATCAGTCAAGAGTAAGCAGGGTCCAACAGGTGCCTCTAGATAGCGATGTTGTGGCAGCCCAAGTCCCTGGGACCCAGATGAGACCAGGGAAATATAATGAGAGTAACTACGGTTTCAAAACCAGTCATGAAGGCAGCTTCAGTAAACCTGGGACTGAAGGAGTTGAGGTGCAGAAGCAAGCTAAGAAAACACTAGCAACAGGTCCACGTAGACTTGACATGACAGACGACACAACGAAGAGGAAAGAAATGGAAGAGGATCGAGAACTGGGAGGTTATGTAGCGAGACAAGACGTAAACAGAGGAACGGAGGAGCTGGAAGAACGCAACAGCAAAGCGAGAATTGTAGATGAGAGTAGCAACACTAGAGACGTGGAGGAGGTAGCAGGGAGCCAGCCAGCGACGATGGAAGCCGTAGTGACGATGAAGATGATGGTGCAGGAGTGCAGCGTCGTGGAGGAGGTGTCACAGGTGCTGCAAAAAGCACTACTGCTTCAGAAAACCTGCAAGGAGCTCACCTGTCACCACCCACACACCAGCTGCACCCACACGTGAGTTGACACCTT
>WNWK01008475.1:0-57500 GCA_009830355.1 Cherax destructor | reverse complement strand
ACGAAACACTCATACAGCACGATAAACTTTTGTCGGGACGACGTTTCGCAAAGCGCCAGTAATATCTTCTGCAGTCTTCATCTTCGCATCACAATCCAAAATGTTCGAATTTAACCCTCATCCACTTTCCTCTCTTAAAATGATTTTTCCATTTATAACTGAATAAATATTATATATATATATATATATATATATATATATATATATATATATAAATATATATATATATATATATATAGGAGGTACATATATATATATATATATATATATATATATATATATATATATATATATATATATATATATATATATATATATATATATATAACTGCCCAGGGAGGTACTACGTCCTGCAAGTGAGTGTAAAACGAAATCCTGTATTTGTTTTACATGATGGTAGGATTGCTGGTGTCTTTTTTCTGTCTCATAAACATGCAAGATTTCAGGTATGTCTTGTTACTTCTACTTACACTTAGGTCACATTACACATTCATGTACAAGCATATGTATATACACACACCCTCTGGGTTTTCTTCTATTTTCTTACTAGTTCTTGTTCTTATTTCCTCTTATCTCCATGGGGAAGTGGAACAGAATTCTTCCTCCGTAAGCCATGCGTGTCGTAAGAGGCGACTAACATGCTGGGAGCAAGGGGCTAGTAACCCCTTCTCCTGTATATATTACTAAATGTAAAATGGGAAACTTTCGTTTTTCATTTTGGGCCACCCCACTTCGGTGGGAAACGGCCGACGTGTTGAAAGAAGAAGAAAGATATATATATATATATATATATATATATATATATATATATATATATATATATATATATATATATATATATATATATATATATATGGAAAACGAGTGAATATTACGCAGTTTGAAGTACTGTAGAGTATGTACGATCCCAGGCAGCTTGTGAGGAGAATGTTGGGTTAAAGACATCACTAAAACACTTGTGAACTATAACTTCAAGAAATGTAATATGTAATATGTAATATATTGATGGTCATAGAGACAAGAAAATTAGCTAATTTATCTTTAAAATGTAACATATTTTTACAACTTTTGTTTTCTTTTAACATCGACAGACTCTGAGGAGGCAGTGAGCCACTTAAGAAACGTTAATCCCACAAATAAAGCACAGAGTTAATTACTCTGCAACACAACGACGGAGGAGCCGTCCAGGCCACAAGTTCATCGCCACTGCTGTCAGCACTTGTTATGGCTCACCAGTGCTTCACTTGTTATGGCTCACCAGTGCTTCACTTGTTATGGATCACCAGTGCTTCACTTGTTATGGATCACCAGTGCTTCACTTGTTGTGGCTCACCAGTGTTTCACTTATGGCTCACCAGTGCTTCACTTGTTATGGCTCACCAGTGTTTCACTTATGGCTCACCAGTGTTTCACTTGTTATGGCTCGCCAGTGCTTCACTTGTTGTGGCTCACCATTGCTTCACTTGTTGTGGCTCACCAGTGTTTCATTTGTTATGGATCACCAGTGCTTCACTTGTTGTGGCTCACCAGTGCTTCACTTGTTATGACTCACCAGTGTTTCACTTATGGCTCACCAGTGTTTCACTTGTTATGGCTCGCCAGTGCTTCACTTGTTGTGGCTCACCATTGCTTCACTTGTTGTGGCTCACCATTGCTTCACTTGTTATGGCTCAACAGTGTTTCATTTGTTATGGCTCAACAGTGTTTCATTTGATATGGCTCAACAGTGTTTCACTTGTTATGGCTCGCCAGTGCTTCACTTGTTGTGGCTCACCATTGCTTCACTTGTTATGGCTCAACAGTGTTTCATTTGTTATGGCTCAACAGTGTTTCATTTGTTATGGCTCAACAGTGTTTCACTTGTTATGGCTCACCAGTGCTTCACTTGTTGTGGCTCACCATTGCTTCACTTGTTATGGCTCAACAGTGTTTCATTTGTTATGGCTCAACAGTGTTTCATTTGTTATGGCTCACCAGTGTTTCACTTGTTATGGCTCGCCAGTGCTTCACTTGTTGTGGCTCACCAGTGCTTCACTTGTTATGGCTCACCAGTGTTTCACTTGTCATGGCTCACCAGTGTTTCACTTGTCATGGCTCACAAGTGCTTCACTTGTTATGGCTCAACAGTGTTTCATTTGTTATGGCTATACAGTGTTTCATTTGTTATGGCTCACCAGTGTTTCACTTGTTATGGCTCACCAGTGTTTCACTTGTTATGGCTCACCAGTGTTTCACTTGTTATGGCTCACCAGTGTTTCACTTGTTATTGCTCGCCAGTGTTTCACTGTTTATGGCTCACCAGTGCTTCACTTCTCGTAGTCACTGTGTGGAAGACAAGTATGACCAGGTGCTCCTGGAGTCTTCCTCACACCCTGACACGAACATCACACACTCTGACACGAACATCACACACTCTGACACGAACATCACACACTCTGACACGAACATCACACACCCTGACACGAACATCACACACCCTGACACGAACATCACACACCCTGACATGAACATCACACACCCTGACATGAACATCACACACCCTGACATGAACATCACACACCCTGACACGAACATCACACACCCTGACACGAACATCACACACCCTGACACGAACATCACACACCCTGACACGAACATCACACACCCTGACATGAACATCACACACCCTGACATGAACATCACACACCCTGACATGAACATCACACACCCTGACACGAACATCACACACCCTGACACGAACATCACACACCCTGACACGAACATCACACACCCTGACATGAACATCACACACCCTGACACGAACATCAACACCCTGACAGACATCACACACTGACACGAACATCACACACCCTGACATGAACATCACACACCCTGACACGAACATCACACACCCTGACATGAACATCACACACCCTGACATGAACATCACACACCCTGACACGAACATCACACACCCTGACACGAACATCACACACCCTGACACGAACATCACACACCCTGACACGAACATCACACACCCTGACATGAACATCACACACCCTGACAAGAACATCACACACCCTGACACGAACATCACACACCCTGACACGAACATCACACACCCTGACACGAACATCACACACCCTGACACGAACATCACACACCCTTACACGAACATCACACACCCTGACACGAACATCACACACCCTGACATGAACATCACACACCCTGACATGAACATCACACACCCTGACATGAACATCACACACCCTGACACGAACATCACACACCCTGACACGAACATCACACACCCTGACACGAACATCACACACCCTGACACGAACATCACACACCCTGACACGAACATCACACACCCTGACACGAACATCACACACCCTGACACGAACATCACACACCCTGACATGAACATCACACACCCTGACATGAACATCACACACCCTGACATGAACATCACACACCCTGACATGAACATCACACACCCTGACACGAACATCACACACCCTGACATGAACATCACACACCCTGACACGAACATCACCTTTTCTCTCGTCTCTTGAAGTCTAGACTAGCCAAATATTTTTTTTTACGTAACTGTATAGAAATTGTAAAAAAAAAAATCTGAATGTTGGAATAAATAAAATAATGTGAAATTAGGAATTTAAACAAGACATATGATAGTGACCACAGGTGCCCCGTGGCCTGGTAGCTAAAGCTTTTGCATCACACGGCGAGCATCCGGGTTCGATTCCCAGCGAGGGTAGAAACATTGGGCGTGTTTCTTTACACCGGTTGTCTATGTTCCCCATCAGTAAAATGGGTAACTGGGTGTTAGTCGACTGGTGTGGGTCGCATTCTGGGACAAAACTGACCTAATTTACCCGAAATGCTCAGCATAACAAGGGGCTTTCTATATAGTAGTATGTCATTGATGTCAGCTATGGTCTGTATACCTTGTACATGTACTTGTAGTAAATAAAGATATTATTATTATTATTATTATTAAGATTCGAGCGTCTGGTCTTAATTAACTTTATTAACCTTGTTTTAGTGATAAAAAAATACAAAAAAGGGTCCTTGCATGGACTGAATTTACTCAACATTCCAAACTTATATGGTGTGGACATAGGTATAATTCCCATGGTACACTTTCTGGTAAACAATCGCTCTTCAGTTATTCTAGTGGAAGTTTGTCTGTCTCCTGTGGAGAAGTCTGCATCTCAAACACTTCGAAATTTTCTCCCCCTGAGAATTGAGCTTTGTTCATCACTTTCTGAGTTTGGAGAAGCTCTTCATGAATGTATCCTCTGAGTGTGTATTATGCACTGTATCCTCTGAGTGTGTATTGTGCACTGTATCCTCTGAGTGTGTATTATACACTGTATCCTCTGAGTGTGTATTATACACTGTATCCTCTGAGTGTGTATTATACACTGTATCCTCTGAGTGTGTATTATACACTGTATCCTCTGAGTGTGTATTATACACTGTATCTTCTGAGTGTGTATTATACACTGTATCCTCTGAGTGTGTATTATGCACTCTATCCTCTGAGTGTGTATTATACACTGTATCCTCTGAGTGTGTATTATGCACTGTATCCTCTGAGTGATATAGACTGTATCCTCTGAGTGATATTATACACTGTATCCTCTGAGTGATATACACTGTATCCTCTGAGTGATATACACTGTATCCTCTGAGTGATATAGACTGTATCCTCTGAGTGATATTATACACTGTATCCTCTGAGTGATATACACTGTATCCTCTGAGTGATATACACTGTATCCTCTGAGTGATATACACTGTATCTTCTGAGTGTTGTATACTGTATCCTCTACGTGTCTTATATGCTGTATCCTTTGATTGTGTATTATCCATGTAAGGAAGGTTTAGGCTATTTTAATAACAACACTGTAGTTGAGCCTCTGAATCATTATATCTAATATACCACAAACAATGGAGGTATATTCTGAGCCAGGCGGACATTCTTGCCTTCCATGAACTGTAGAACTCTGTGTTATTATCGCTAGACCTGATAAAGGAAATGTTGTTGTTAATGACCATGTTGGAATATATAGATAAATGACTAATTTGTTAGCTGGCAGAACTAAATTTATTTTTATCGGCTATGATATCTACCCTACGATGTTAACATATGATAAACTGAGTAGTCTTCTAAATAAATTAAAATTACATCTCCCTGTATATATACATCTCCCTGTATATATACATCTCCCTGTATATATACAGGGAGATGGAAATATTCAGCTCAAGTACTTTCAGACGATTGATTGCGTCATCAGGAGTTATGCAATGTTGCAAGAGTAGCAACGATAGAAATGAAGGGAGGTTTTCTGAGAGTAAGGTAGCGAGGCGACACGGCCACTTTCTCTTACATTTTTGTGAGAGAAGCTGGCTGGTGTTGCCACGCTAACTTACCATGAACAAAAAATGTCCCTCATTTCTTCTGTTGCTACTCTTGCAACATTGCATAGCTACTGATGACACACGGAGACGTATGAAAGTAACTGAGGCGAAGATTTCCATCCCCCTTGGCTTGTCTTGCATTGTTAACATCGCCTATCTGCGATAGTATTGCGTATATACGTATATTCAACTTGACCGTTTGAGGTCTATACTAATTATTATTTTTTCCCCATGAATCGTAAAACACGTATTTTGGTAACTCTAAATTCTATAGCGAGGAATCCAGGCAAGACAGTCAACACTCTAGCCAAGAAAATAATTTATTTCCGGTGACTTATACAGGACTCAGGTGTTAGTGGAATATATTCCATTAACACTTGAGTCCTTTGTTGCATACAAACATTTGTGTGAGTGTTGTAAACTCTCACATACTGATAAAACAAAGAAGCAATTGATTACCGGTATATCAAGCCGAAGGAAACTTGCGACTACTGAAGCAGCAGTCAGTAGCATCAGGGAGGACTCCCACACACACTAGATCACCTCGTAGTGTCCTGGGCTTCTCTGTTACGGCTGGTGGTCAGCCAGACAGTGACATTATTATGGAGACGCTGGTAACACACGGTGGTGACGTCAGTTATGTTTAAGGTGTGTGTGTGTGTGTGTGTGTGTTGTGTAAGTTGGTTGTAGTTGAATATTTTTATAAATTCTATAGGCTTGTTACTGTTAACTTAATCAAGTATTTTTAGGTATTTTTGTATCCAGGAATGACTGACCTGAGTTTTGCTTTTTACTTGGATAATTGTTTAAGTAACTTGTAATTCTTCATTTACTATTAACTTAGATTTGTTTCTGCCATCGTGTCAGCATAGATTATCCTCGTCACTGTTAACTAAGTCATACTTATAGTGTTCCAGTTCTAGGTTTGCCTGACACCAGCCTCTGTACTTACATATTCTTTTTTCCACTTAATTTTCATAGCTTAGTTGACTGTTAACTTAGCTTTAACTATGTTATTTTAACTTAATATTATTGCACCTGTATGTCTGTCTCTCTCGTTTCTTTTTTTTTAATATTTTTACAACTTTTGTATTTTTTTTTTTAACTTGGGTTGATGCAATGTGCTAATTGTGCAACTTTAATTCCATAAATAAAGTGTATGTATAAGTGATTAATTTTTTTTATACTAAAAAAAACACCGCTACAACTAAGCAGTATATATATATATATATATATACTATAAAAATATATATATATATATATATATATATATATATATATATATATATATATATATATAAAATATATATATATCAATACTACGGATGGACAGGAATTGAACCTCCGATATTTTAGCGCTCCACCCGGGAAGCCTGCCAAAATTCGGAGACGCCTTAGTCGACTTGACTATCAATGCTTCAAACATCAGGTGCCAAGTAGCACTGTACGTGTCACTCCTGATGAGAGCACATACATGGCTCAGGAAGCTACGGGACTAATTTCATTATCCTGCAGGGTGGTGTAGCCAGGGTGGTGTAGCCAGGGTGGTGTAGCAAGGGTGGTGTAGCCAGGGTGGTGTAGACTGGGTGTTGTAGCCAGAGTGGTGTAGCCAAGGTGGTGTAGCCAGGGTGATGTAGCCTGGGTAGTGTAGCCAGGGTGGTGTAGCCTGGGTGGTGTAGCAATGGTGGTGTAGTCAGGGTGGTGTAGCCAGGGTGGTGTAGCCAGGGTGGTATAGCCAAGGTGGTGTAGCCAAGGTGATGTAGCCAGGGTGATGTAGCCTGGGTAGTGTAGCCAGGGTGGTGTAGCCTGGGTGGTGTAGCAATGGTGGTGTAGCCAGGGTGGTGTAGCCTGGGTGGTGTAGCAATGGTGGTGTAGCCAGGGTGGTGTAGCCAGGGTGGTGTAGCCAGGGTGGTATAGCCAAGGTGGTGTAGCCAGGGTGTTGTAGCCTGGGTGGTATAGCCAGGGTGGTGTAGCCTGGGTGGTGTAGCCTGGGTGGTGTAGCCTGGGTGGTGTAGCCAAGTGTGTAGCCGGGTGTGTAGCGCAGGTGCTGTAGCCAGGGGTTGTAGCCGGTGGTGAGCCTAGTGGTGTGCCAGTGTGTAGCCAGGGTGTTGTAGCCAGGGTGGTGTAGCCGGTGGTGTAGCCAGGTGTGTAGCCAGGGTGTTGTAGCCAGGGTGTGCCTGTAGCCTGGGTGTTGTAGCCAGGGTGTTGTAGCCAGGGTGTTGTAGCCTGGGTGTTGTAGCCTGGGTGGTGTAGTCATGGTGTTGTTGCTGGTAGTGGTGCCAACATTATTGGGCAAGGGGGAGGGAGGGTGGAGAGAGAGAAGATAGTAACAACAAGAGTCTCACAACAAAGTCTCACAACAAGAGTCTCACAACAAGAGTCTCACAACAAGAGTCTCACACAAGAGTCTCACCACAAGAGTCTCACAACAAGAGTCTCACAACAAGAGTCTCACAACAAGAGTCTCACAACAAGAGTCTCACAACAAGAGTCTCACAACAAGAGTCTCACCACAAGAGTCTCACCACAAGAGTCTCACCACAAGAGTCTCACAACAAGAGTCTCACAACAAGAGTCTCACAACAAGAGTCTCACAACAAGAGTCTCACAACAAGAGTCTCACCACAAGAGTCTCACAACAAGAGTCTCACAACAAGAGTCTCACAACAAGAGTCTCACCACAAGAGTCTCACAACAAGAGTCTCACAACAAGAGTCTCACAACAAGAGTCTCACTACAAGAGTCTCACAACAAGAGTCTCACAACAAGAGTCTCACAACAAGAGTCTCACAACAAGAGTCTCACAACAAGAGTCTCACAACAAGAGTCTCACAACAAGTCTCACCACAAGAGTCTCACAACAAGAGTCTCACAACAAGAGTCTCACAACAAGAGTCTCACAACAAGAGTCTCACAACAAGAGTCTCACAACAAGAGTCTCACAACAAGAGTCTCACAACAAGAGTCTCACAACAAGAGTCTCACAACAAGAGTCTCACAACAAGAGTCTCACAACAAGAGTCTCACAACAAGAGTCTCACAACAAGAGTCTCACCACAAGAGTCTCACAACAAGAGTCTCACAACAAGAGTCTCACAACAAGAGTCTCACCACAAGAGTCTCACAACAAGAGTCTCACAACAAGAGTCTCACAACAAGAGTCTCACAACAAGAGTCTCACAACAAGAGTCTCACAACAAGAGTCTCACAACAAGTCTCACAACAAGAGTCTCACAACAAGAGTCTCACAACAAGAGTCTCACAACAAGAGTCTCACAACAAGAGTCTCACCACAGCTCCTCATGAGTGGAGAGTCTGTGTCGCCTTGTTGGTCCACCCCCACCACTCCACTCATCCAGTGATTACTGTATGTGTGTGTGTTCAATATCACATACACACACACACATACACACAGAGGATCAGCAGAGCTGTGTATGTGAACTTGCCAGACGAAATATATTCCTACATATCCTGTCTTAAGTGATGTGAATATAACGAAAATAAAACAGATATAGATGAACAGAAAAAAACTACAACATGGCCTAAATAAACTACATTATGACCCGGTTAAGCTACAAGGTTAGTCGGATAAGTGGCTGCTGGAATCCAGCATAAATTAATGGTTTCGAAAACTGGAGAAGGTGAAGGAAGACCAGAAACTGGGTACTGACCATTGTCTGATGTTGTAAATCTCACGTCAGAAAAGGTAATCAGCAACAAATGGACAACTGAGGAATCTCAGATTATCTTTCACGAACGTAAACAGAGTCAATCGTAACCTTATATATTTTGTTATTTTAAAGTCCATCATGAAGTACGCAGCACCACTGTGGAACCCACGCCTGATGAAGTCTGTCAAAAAACTGGAGAAAGTGCAGAGTTTCTCGGCCTGTGTATCCATATGCTCTTGCGCTAGCGTCCACAGGATGGATATGCGGTGTACAATAAACTAGCCACTTCGGTGGCAAAATCTAAAAATCTCAACGAGACTAGTCTTGTTGCTTAGGGGACCCAAGTGAATCTTCCTGGAGTATATCTGGAGAGGGTTTCGAGGGTCAACGCCCAACACAGCAGAGAAGTAACTGGAGTGAGAAAAATCAACCCAAAAGAAAGACGAGGTAACACACTATCAATAGCTTAAGCAAGGTAACGCAATAAACACTAGACCTAGTGTTTACTAGGAGATAAGAAATTATGAAGAAAAAACTATCTAATCTTAGTAAACGAAATCCCGTGGTGCTGGAGATAGCACTTGAGAAGAAAGAACACCTCAGACAAGGATCACCAGATTACAGAATGAAAAATGAAGAGTTCTTATCTTAGAATATGTTATGTAGACTGTCATTGTAGAACTCATTACTATGTGACAGAATAACTGCAGTAAAACCCAATGTGTTAAGCCACTTAATATATCTTATCTGAGTGTGGCGTAGGTAGTGTGTGGTGTAGGTAGTGTGTGGCGTAGGTAGTGTGTGGTGTAGGTAGTGTGTGGCGTAGGTAGTGTGTGGTGTAGGTAGTGTGTGGTGTAGGTAGTGTGTGGCGTAGGTAGTGTGTGGTGTAGGTAGTGTGTGGTGTAGGTAGTGTGTGGTGTAGGTAGTGTGTGGCGTAGGTAGTGTGTGGTGTAGGTGTGTGTGGTGTAGGTAGTGTGTGGTGTGGGTAGTGTGTGGTGTAGGTAGTGTGTGGCGTAGGTAGTGTGTGGTGTAGGTAGTGTGTGGTGTGGTAGTGTGTGGCGTAGGTAGTTTGTGGTGTAGGTAGTGTGTGGTGTGGTAGTGTGTGGCGTAGGTAGTGTGTGGTGTATGTAGTGTGTGGTGTAGGTAGTGTGTGGTGTGGTAGTGTGTGGTGTGGTGTGTGTGGCGTAGGTAATGTGTGGTATAGGTAGTGTGTGGGTAGGTAGTGTGTGGTGTGGTAGTGTGTGGCTGGTGTGTGTGGTGTAGGTAGTGTGTGGTGTAGGTAGTATGTGGTGTGGTAGTGTGTGGCGTAGGTAATGTGTGGTATAGGTAGTGTGTGGCGTAGGTAGTGTGTGGTGTAGGTAGTGTGTGGCGTAGGTAGTGTGTGGTGTAGGTAGTGTGTGGCGTAGGTAGTGTGTGGCGTAGGTAGTGTGTGGTATAGGTAGTGTGTGGCGTAGGTAATGTGTGGTATAGGTAGTGTGTGGTGTAGGTAGTGTGTGGCGTAGGTAGTGTGTGTGTGTGGTAGTGTGTGGCGTAGGTAGTGTGTGGCGTAGGTAGTGTGTGGTATGAGGTAGTGTGTGGCGTGAGGTAGTGTGTGGTATAGGGTAGTGTGTGGTGTGGGTAGTGTGTGGCGTAGGTAGTGTGTGGTGTAGGTAGTGTGTGGTGTGGTAGTGTGTGGCGTAGGTAATGTGTGGTATAGGTAGTGTGTGGCGTAGGTAGTGTGTGGTGTGGGTAGTGTGTGGCGTGGTAGTGTGTGGTGTGGTAGTGTGTGGCGTAGGTGGTGTGTGGTGTAGGTAGTGTGTGGTGTAGGTAGTGTGTGGTGTAGGTAGTGTGGGCGTAGGTAGTGTGTGGTGTGGGTAGTGTGTGGCGTAGGTAGTGTGTGGTGTGGGTAGTGTGTGGTGTGGTAGTGTGTGGCGTAGGTAGTGTGTGGTGTAGGTAGTGTGTGGTGTAGGTAGTGTGTGGCGTGGTAGTGTGTGGTGTGGTAGTGTGTGGTGTAGGTAGTGTGTGGCGTAGGTAGTGTGTGGCGTAGGTAGTGTGTGGTGTGGTAGTGTGTGGTGTAGGTAGTGTGTGGCGTAGGTAGTGTGTGGTGTAGGTAGTGTGTGGTGTAGGTAGTGTGTGGTGTGGGTAGTGTGTGGTGTGGTAGTGGTGGTGTGGTGTGTGTGGTGTAGGTGGTGTGGTGTAGGTAGTGTGTGGACGTAGGTAGTGTGTGGCGTGAGGTAGTGTGTGGTGTGGTAGTGTGTGGTGTAGGTAGTGTGTGGTGTAGGTAGTGTGTGGTGTAGGTAGTGTGTGGTGTAGGTAGTGTGTGGCGTAGGTAGTGTGTGGTGTAGGTAGTGTGTGGTGTAGGTAGTGTGTGGTGTAGGTAGTGTGTGGTGTAGGTAGTGTGTGGTGTAGGTAGTGTGTGGTGTGGTAGTGTGTGGTGTGGGTAGTGTGTGGTGTGGTAGTGTGTGGTGTAGGTGTGTGTGGTGTAGGTAGTGTGTGGTGTAGGTAGTGTGTGGTGTAGGTAGTGTGTGGTGTGGTAGTGTGTGGTGTAGGTAGTGTGTGGTGTAGGTAGTGTGTGGTGTAGGTAGTGTGTGGTGTGGTAGTGTGTGGTGTAGGTAGTGTGTGGGTAGGTAGTGTGTGGTGAGGTAGTGTGTGGTGTAGGTAGTGTGTGGCGTAGGTAGTGTGTGGTGTAGGTAGTGTGTGGCGTGGGTAGTGTGTGGTGTAGGTGAGTGTGTGGCGTAGGTGGTGTGTGTGTGGTAGTGTGTGGTGTAGGTAGTGTGTGGTGTAGGTAGTGTGTGGTGTAGGTAGTGTGTGGTGTAGGTAGTGTGTGGGTAGGTAGTGTGTGGTGTAGGTAGTGTGTGGCGTAGGTAGTGTGTGGTGTAGGTAGTGTGTGGTGTAGGTAGTGTGTGGTGTAGGTAGTGTGTGGTGTAGGTAGTGTGTGGTGTAGGTAGTGTGTGGCGTAGGTAGTGTGTGGTGTAGGTAGTGTGTGGTGTAGGTAGTGTGTGGTGTGGTATGTGTGGGTAGGTAGTGTGTGGTGTGGTGTGTGTGTGGCGTAGGTGGTGTGTGGTGTAGGTAGTGTGTGGCGTAGGTAGTGTGTGGTGTAGGTAGTGTGTGGGTAGGTAGTGTGTGGTGTAGGTAGTGTGTGGTGTAGGTAGTGTGTGGTGTAGGTAGTGTGTGGCGTAGGTAGTGTGTGGTGTAGGTAGTGTGTGGCGTAGGTAGTGTGTGGTGTGGTAGTGTGGCGTAGGTGTGTGTGGTGTAGGTAGTGTGTGGGTAGGTAGTGTGTGGTGTAGGTAGTGTGTGGCGTAGGTAGGTGTGGTGTGGTAGTGTGTGGGTAGGTAGTGTGTGGCGTAGGTAGTGTGTGGTGTAGGTAGTGTGTGGTGTAGGTAGTGTGTGGTGTAGGTAGTGTGTGGCGTAGGTAGTGTGTGGTGTAGGTAGTGTGGCTGTGGTGTGGTGTAGGTAGTGTGTGGTGTGGTAGTGTGGGGTAGGTAGTGTGTGGTGTAGGTAGTGTGTGGTGTAGGTAGTGTGTGGTGTAGGTAGTGTGTGGTGTAGGTAGTGTGTGGTGTAGGTAGTGTGTGGTGTAGGTAGTGTGTGGTGTAGGTAGTGTGTGGTGTAGGTAGTGTGTGGTGTTGTTACTACAACGTGTGACACACATGGTGTTCTGGCGAGCCTCACTCTGGCCTCATTATGTCAACCCGAGGTCACTTAGAGGCCACGAGGTCGCTAAGTCTCCTCCAGACAAGGTTGTCCCCGTGCCCCTCACCCCACGAGGTTACTAGGGTACGTCAGGGTGCCTTCCTTCACCCCACGAGGTTACTAGGATATATCAAGGTACCCTCCCTCACCACAAGAGGTTACTAGGGTACGTTAGGGTACCGTCCCTCACCCCACGAGGTTACTAGGGTACGTCAGGGTACCCTCTCTCACCCCTGGTAAACAAGGCTTGGCAGCGTGCGTGCTCACACCCTCTCTACGCTCCTGCTGTCTCCTAGTATGATGCCTTACGTAATAATGTTCTCTAAAGTAAGCGCAACTTTGCTTACATAAAAGTTTCTTTACTTCAAGTGTCTCTCACTGCCTTATGTAAAATAACTGATACAAGTGTAGGATAAAAGTAATCGATGAAAGTAAGTGTGGGGATAAAAGTAATTGATGAAAGTAAGTACAGGATTAAAGTAATTGGTGCAATGTTCAGTGCAACACAAAATAATTTGTCTTCACAAACATTCAAGGCGTCAAACGGTGAGTCGAGTACGATGTTTGCAGCTGTTACGAAGACCCAGGCGAGGGGCTACTTAACAACGAAATGCGGATCCCCGGGAACCATCTTACCACGACGCGTCTGGAAGAAGAGTCTGTGTATGTTGAGACAGTCACCAACATGCGCAGTTACATGTAGGATGATGTAGTTGAAGTTTGGGTGGTTAGAAATGAAAAAAAAAAACAAATCTAAATCTAAATTACAAACAATTCGGAATCCGGAAAAAGGTAATTAATGTACCATTGTTATAGATTCCCATCGCACACTGGATTACTCCTTCACGATAAAATTGGAACGTTAGCCAAATATTAGTATACCCTGAAGGAAAATGTGGAGTGTAACTTCGGAGGGGCATTGCTGCAAGCGGGCAGATGCTGTACACTTCTCAAGATTGATGGACTGATTACATCGACTCCAGGCTGAGGGACTGACTACCTCAAACTCCTCCTGATCTTGAACCCAAGTGTTGTACAGATGTCTAATTCATTAACATGTCGGTTCTATGAACCAGTCATGTACACTATACACCATACCCGTATAGTAATCATACAACCATTCTTATAATTAACTTATAAATACATATATAGCATATACTCCTTATACCGGGTGGTTGGAGTATATCTCCCGCCTACCTACCTGGAGGGCATTCCGGGGGTCAACGCCCCCGCGACCCGGCCCATGACCGGGCCTCCTCCTTGTACATACCTTCTCATTAATTATTACTCAGCAAGGATACCTAATTACCATAAAATGGGACAATTTCCCTCGCATTCTGACCAGGTATTGCTGAACAATGTTATTATCACAGCCGCGAAGGATTGTGATAGTTTGGATAATTAGAACCTTCAAGAAGAACAAAAGAAGACACAATACCGTGACTGGAACAATACACAAATAACCCGCACATAGGGAAAAGAAAAATATGTCGACGTTTCGGTCTTCACAAACCAAGAGATGCCAAGCCAAATATGATGCTTTTCAGATCACTGGTTCTCTCTAGGTTGGAATATTGCTGTATATTCACGCCCCCCATCTCCCCCTCAGGGCTGGATAAAGTGCACAGCTGATAAGTGTACAGAGAACTTGTACAGCCTGTATATGCTCGGCCAAGCGCCTAAATTACTGGGAGGGCGGTTATGTAAATACAACCTGGGATGACCCAGCAGTCTCTCTCACGTATGTATTTTGTGGAATGTATGAAAACTTCGGTACAGTGGACGGACATGCCAGGAATGTGTGAGGCGTGGTCTTTGTGTTGTGAAGCGTGGTCTTTGTGTTGTGAGGCGTGGTATTTGTGTTGTGAGGCGTGGTATTTGTGTTGTGAGGCGTGGTATTTGTGTTGTGAGGCGTGGTATTTGTGTTGTGAGGCGTGGTATTTGTGTTGTGAGGCGTGGTCTTTGTGTTGTGAGGCGTGGTCTTTGTGTTGTGAGGCGTGGTATTTGTGTTGTGAGGCGTGGTCTTTGTGTTGTGAGGCGTGGTCTTTGTATGTGTTGTGAGGCGTGTTTTTGTATGGATTGCAAGGCTATGGATGTGATTCTTATATTATATATTTATATTATATATATATATATATATATATATATATATATATATATATATATATATATATATATATATATATACAGAGAGAAGATAGAGAGAGAGAAAAAAAAAGGGTTGTGTGTATAGGTAGAAAAACGTCGTTTGTGTATACTATGGGTAGAAAGAAGAGTTGTGGGTGTATATACTACTGCTACTACTACTAGAATGTACTAGTAGCAGTAGTAGTCGTAGTAGTAATAGTAGTAAAACTATTACTAGCAGTAGTAGCAGTCTTAGTAATTATATTATTATTATTATTATTATTATTATTATTATTATTATTATTATTATTATTATTATTATTGTTGTTGTTGTTGTTGTTGTTGTTGTTTTAGTAGTAGTAGTAGTAATAATAATAATAATAATAATAATAATAATAATAATAATAATAATAATAATAATAATAATAATGCTGATAGAAATAGGAGAAGTAAAAATATCATTAGCAGTAGTAGTAGTAGTAATAGTAGCAGTAGTAGTAGTGGCAGTAGACACGCTCTTCTGATCTCGTTTGCAAAAGGAATGTGTTGCAACAGCAGGGAGACTGACCTAGTTCTTGGTATAGCACTCTTCTGTACTCGCCCGTGAGTCCTTCTCCAGCAGTGTGTGGCGCTCACGGGTCCTGAGGTCGCAGATCGATAGCAGGAGTCTCCCTGCAGCGTCGTCATCTCACCACACAAACACTCTCCATCACCCCTACACACTTCTACTCCCCTGAGACTGCTTTACTCTAGGCTAAACATGTTGATGATGGTATGAGATACCAATAAGCTTATGATTAAGTGAGATGTGCAACGATTGGGTTATCATTATTGTTGAGACGTTTCGCCTACACAGTTGACTTCTTCAGTCAAATACTAAGACAACAGGTATAGAGGTGAGATGAAGATGATGGGATCAGTCCAACAACCTTGGAGATATGAGGTGGTCAGTCCCTCAGCCTGGAGTCGACTCCATTGTCATGCTTCAGCTTCATATTGTTCCAGACCATGGAGATGAACGCTTCTCCAGGCTGAGGGACTGACCACCTCATATCCCCAAGGCTGATGAACTAATTACATCATCTTCACTACACTTGCCGCCTCTGTATTTGACTGAAGAAGCCTACTGTGTGGGCGAAACGTTTCAACAATAAACACACATGTGTTGCACATGTGTCTTAATCATCAACTACACAGCTGTACTGGCTGCTCCTGCTGGCTGGTTTCTAAATCTTTTTCCCCACATATTTTTTCCTACTTACCACATGGATACTAAGCTCCTGACGAAGCACTAATGTAGCATGAACGGCCTTGAGCTTCATATAACTTCTCTCTCCAGTCTGAGTTGTTCTCTTATTGTTTTATTGCTCGTTTTACGATATTTTATCATGTACTTATATGTTAACCATCCAACAGTATTGCTTGGACAGGGTTTCCGAGTGATCTTTAATTCGTGTCTGAATTAACAACTAATTACAGTTGTAAATGAGTGGCTTACTTGCCGCGAGTTCAAGCCCCACCCGTACAGTGGTCTCATTACAGTTGTAAACAGATATATAAATACGTAACTACTTCATTACCACTATCAAAACTTTGAGTCCCAGTCCCTGGATCAATTATATGCCCCTGCAATCCTTTTGACTACCGCCCACACTATGGGTATCGGAGGTACATACTGAAAATATTAAGCTAAGTGAGGAGGATCCCAGAAGGGGATCGAAATATACAGACCAATTAATCTGTATTTCTGTCTTCATGTGGATTATTGAGCATATACAGCGCTGTATGACCCTGGTGGGTTTAGCGCTTGGTTTTGATAATAATAATAATAATAATAATAATAATAATAATTAGCATACTAAACTAATCGAACTTGTTTTTAAATGGCAGGATTGGTTAAAAATATTATAAGCTGACAATATTTGCATAGCACACCAGTTTTAAAAGATGGGTCACTTCAAGTTAAATTACTGAATATTTAATATATTTTTTTAAGAATTCGTGAAATATTAAAAAACTCAGAAAAAAAATATTGTGAAAAATGGTACTTTATTGCAAATTTCGAAGATATAGAACGGTATGAACGCTTTTCTGGAAAACCTCATTTTTTAGCTAAAATACATACATTATATCACTTTTAATGGGAATTAATATGCAAATATATACACCGTGAGGTGTATATCTCGGTGTATATTCACTGAGAATTTAATGCCTATTTTAGAGAAATAAGTGTTCTTGAGTGGTTACATTCATTGTCAAGGACCCTCGTGTAGTTGATAAGCCTTAAACCCCATTAATCAATCAAGGTGCTAACACATAGCACATGTGGTGCCACATTATGTGTGAAACAGACGGAGGATGGAGTGCTATGATGGTAATCTGCACTCAGTGTTTATGGCGATTGTTTTGGTGGGTTAAGAGCAGTTCCCTGTCTTGTGTCGCTACCTGAACGAGCAGGCAGCGTTTTCATACTGACTCACCATCGCTACACCATGTGGTACATCTGGTATTACTCACACCCCTTAGGTCACCCACACATTCCCCTTGAGTGAGCCGCAAGACCAGCCGCAACAACTGTTACCCCTCATGCGGCCGTACACACGGCCTACTAAGATTGTTTAGGCTTTGAGTACGTTACCAGAAAAAAATATTTGCAGTGTTCTTGAGGGCAAGTAAAGTGTATGTTTAACATGGGATAATTTGACAAAGTCAGTTTGTAACCAGAGCCGGATTAGGATTTTGTAGGCCCCTGGGCTATAGGTACTGTGAGGCCCCTGAGCTACAGGTACTGTGAGGCCCCTGGGCTATAGGTACTGTGAGGCCCCTGAGGTACAGGTACTGTGAGGCTCCTGAGCTACAGGTACTGTGAGGCCCCTGAGCTACAGGTACTGTGAGGCTCCTGAGCTACAGGTAGTGAGGCCCCTGAGCTACAGGTACTGTGAGGCCCTTGAGCTACAGGTACTGTGAGGCCCCTGAGTTACACGTACTGTGAGGGCCCTGGGCAACAGGTACTGTGAGGCCCCTGAGCTACAGGTACTGTGAGGCCCCTGAGCAACAGGTACTGTGAGGCCCCTGAGCTACAGGTACTGTGAGGCTCCTGAGCTACAGGTACTGTGAGGCCCCTGAGCTACAGGTACTGTGATGCCCTTGAGCTACAGGTACTGTGAGGCCCGTGAGCTACAGGTACTGTGAGGCCCTTGAGCTACAGGTACTGTGAGGCCCCTGAGATACAGGTACTGTGAGGCCCCTGAGCAACAGGTACTGTGAGGCCCCTGAGCTACAGGTACTGTGAGGCCCCTGAGCTACAGGTACTGTGAGGGCCCTGAGCTACAGGTACTGAGGCCCCTGAGCTACATGTACTGTGAGGGTCCTGGGCTACAGTTCATCATTTAGGTGGTGTAATAAAATACTATAATTACAAACTTACAGCAGTAACTGTGAACACTTTTCACTTAATCTCTGGGGGTCCTCCAGCTGGTGGAGGGCCCTGGGCTGCAGCCCCTAGTCGTGGTGGCTAAAGCTCTCGCTTCTCACGGCGAGGATCCGGATTCGATTCCCGGCGAGGGTAGAAACATTGGGCGTGTTTCTTTACACCGGTTGTCTATGTTCACCCATCAGTAAAATCGGTACCTGGGTGTTAGTCGACTGGTGTGGGTCGCATCCTGGGACAAAACTCTGCATAACAAGCGGCTTTCTGTATAGTAGTATGTCATTGATGTCAGCTAGGCCTGTATACCTTGTACATGTACTTGTAGAAATACAGATATTATTATTATTATTATTATTATTATTATTATTATTATTATTATTATTATTATTATTATTATTAAGGTTTGAGAGGCAAGAGAGGTCTCGGTGTCAGTGTCAGGCGAGGCTAGGGTGCCAGGAGAGGTTTCGGTGTCAGTGTCAGGTGAGGCTAGGGTGTCAGGAGAGGTCTCGGTGTCAGTGTCAGGTGAGGCTACTGTGCCAGGAGAAGTCTCGGTGGTGTCAGTGTCAGGTGAGGCTAGGGTGTCAGGAGAGGTCTCGGTGTCAGTGTCAGGTGAGGCTAAGGTGTCAGGAGAGGTCTCGGTGTCAGTGTCAGGTGAGGCTAGGGTGTCGGGAGAGGTCTCGGTGTCAGTGTCAGGTGAGGCTAGGGTGTCAGGAGAGGTCTCGGTGTCAGTGTCAGGTGAGGCTAAGGTGTCAGGAGAAGTCAGGACAACCTTTAACTTGAACATACATTATATGAGTTCCGAGAGTTCTGCTCCCGGAGTCACGTCTAGGGCCAGGCACGTCGCTTGCCTGGTCAACAGCCTGGTTGATCTGGCACCTGGTGACGATACTTGTCCAGTTTCCTATTGAAGACTTCTACACTTAACTATGTCACGGCGTCTTCAGTATATCGATTCGAGAAAAGTATCCCATATCCCACAAGCCCAGCCCCCTCTACTTCAATACATTCTAACTTCTTGGTATCGTATACCACTTATAATGTGATCAGTTTCTTAGTCTTGTTGACATTACCTCTGCAACATTGCAGCGTGAGGGTACAAGCTTTATGTTTGTTTTCAAGAAAATCTCCAGTCTTGTTCCTTATTCACTACGCTCCCTCTCCGCACTCTCGCACTTCCCTCCCCTTTCTTTCTCCTCCTCCTTCCTCCTTTTCTCTTTTTCCAGTCTTTCCTTCCCTCCTTCCCTCTACCGTGACTGCAACCTTGGCTTGGGGTCCCTTTACACACATAATATCAAGCCAGCCGAAATTATTCATACCGTCAACTCATGGACCATACTTATGGCTACTTATTGTAGTCATAAGTATGGTCAGCATACTCATGATGTCTTTCTTCTCTTGTGAATTTTCCCTATTAGTTTTCGAAATTCTCAATATTTCTGGCACACGCTAGTTCTTCCAAAATTCCATTCCACCCATCTGCCCCCAAAATATTTAGAATTAAGGCCTAATGTTACTGACACCAAAAAAGCATATGGGGGCTTCTTTTTCACGCACGTTTATCTATTTTGTTAAATGTCTCCTCTGCTTCTGGGTAAGAGAGAGAGAGAGACGGAGCAGAGGAAGAATTTACTAAAACTACATCTCTTCATGGAGAGCTTTATCAAGCCATGATCTGAGAAAGCTCTCTCTGGGCGAAACCTGTCTTAATGCAGTTTAGTCTGTCCATATATGTGGGCACTCAGTCTTCCCGCATCCAGGTGTCTCTTGTCTTCCAGCATCCATGTGTCTCTTGTCTTCCAGCATCCATGTGTCTCTTGTCTTCCAGCATCCATGTGTCTCTTGTCTTCCAGCATCTAGGTGTCTCTTGCCTTCCAGCATCCAGGTGTCTCTTGTCTTCCAGCATCCATGTGTCTCTTGTCTTCCAGCATCCATGTGTCTCTTGTCTTCCAGCATCCATGTGTCTCTTGTCTTCCAGCATCTAGGTGTCTCTTGTCTTCCAGCATCCAGGTGTCTCTTGTCTTCCAGCATCCATGTGTCTCTTGTCTTCCAGCATCTAGGTGTCTCTTGCCTTCCAGCATCCAGGTGTCTCTTGTCTTCCAGCATCCATGTGTCTCTTGTCTTCCAGCATCCATGTGTCTCTTGTCTTCCAGCATCCATGTGTCTCTTGTCTTCCAGCATCCAGGTGTCTCTTGTCTTCCAGCATCCATGTGTCTCTTGTCTTCCAGCATCCAGGTGTCTCTTGTCTTCCAGCATCCATGTGTCTCTTGTCTTCCAGCATCCATGTGTCTCTTGTCTTCCAGCATCTAGGTGTCTCTTGCCTTCCAGCATCCATGTGTCTCTTGTCTTCCAGCATCCATGTGTCTCTTGTCTTCCAGCATCCAGGTGTCTCTTGTCTTCCAGCATCCAGGTGTCTCTTGTCTTCCAGCATCCATGTGTCTCTTGTCTTCCAGCATCCATGTGTCTCTTGTCTTCCAGCATCCATGTGTCTCTTGTCTTCCAGCATCTAGGTGTCTCTTGCCTTCCAGCATCCATGTGTCTCTTGTCTTCCAGCATCCATGTGTCTCTTGTCTTCCAGCATCCATGTGTCTCTTGTCTTCCAGCATCCATGTGTCTCTTGTCTTCCAGCATCTAGGTGTCTCTTGTCTTCCAGCATCTAGGTGTCTCTTGTCTTCCAGCATCCATGTGTCTCTTGTCTTCCAGCATCCAGGTGTCTCTTGTCTTCCAGCATCCAGGTGTCTCTTGTCTTCCAGCATCCAGGTGTCTCTTGTCTTCCAGCATCCAAGTCTCTGCTTCTGTTTTCAGTCAACTAGATCTCTGCTTGTATTTTATCATCCAGGTCTATGCCTCTGTCCTCTATCATCCAGGTCTCTCCTGTCTTCCAGCATCCGTGCTTCTTCTTCTGTCTTCCAGCATCCAGCTGTCTCCTTCCATTTGGAGAGAGCATTCCCAGTGACTATTGTTTTTTATCGTAACTCTAAATTTCTTAGTCTGGAATCTACCTTGTCGCATGTCTTTGAACACATGGTATTATAACCTCGTGGTTTTCAAGGCATGGGCACCATTTCACAGACTGATAATTGCGGAACCCCTCTTGTCACACTTGCCCATTCTGACTCTTCTTCACGGACAATCATTCTTTATCTTCTTTCTCTTCGTCATTCTTTGATTCACTGCCTACCCTATCATCACTGACCCCTCCACTGAGTTTGGGCCCAGTATCTTGTGTGGTACAGCATCAAATGTTGTCCAGTAATGTGACGAATCTTACCTAGCCTAACTTATACAGTCCACCCATCTTTCATTCTCTTTTTTTTTCACTTGGATTGCATTATTATATGTCATCACTGAAGGCACTTAACTCATATAATGACTCTAAAAACATGCTCATTCGAGAAGCCAGATATAGATACTCAAAACTCCGAGAAAAGGAAATTAACGTACAATTTTTAAAGATTCCATCGCACATTTAATTACTCCTTCCTGATAAAGTTGATAAAATAGCCAAAAAAAAGAACACCCTGAAGGAAAATGTAGAATATAACTTTGGTGTCTGTGTCTAGCATTAGGAATAATATTAGGAGAGAAGTAAATCATGACAGTGAATGTTGTAGGAATGCAGTTAGAAGCCTTAGTAGATCTATAACCCATTATGATAATATGAACGTAGATAAGCACGTTTATGGAGCAACTTGCAATGTGAACAGACTGACTGATGTTGTAGTGGCCAGGCTTAGGCTTGGCTACAAGTACTTCTGGCAATTTGGGAGACATACAGATGATGATCAAACTAAATGCAGAGTATGTGACCATCCCTATGGTCACTTTCTTGAACTCTATGTGCTTAATTGTCCACTTATTGAGAAACATAGATATAGACAGTATAATTACCTATGTGACATGTCAAGATGTCTTATTAATGAAAATAAGATACCAGACATATTAAGCAAACTTCTTAAATTTGCTTGTAACAGATAAGTGAACTGTAGATATAAATCCACATGTACTCCTGTTAACCCTTTTGGTGTCTTCCTAGGTCTTTTGTGTATCCATATGCTCTTGCACTACCATCCACAGGATGGATATGGGGTGCATAATCTTCATAAAACTTCAACATGTGTGTAAAACAGGATTTACCGCCTCTAAACTCGCATTGGTTGTTCTTCAGCAGACCACTTCTCTCCAAGTGCTGCAGACCTCTTCTCATTATCTTCTCCATTACCTTACATAGTATGCATGTCAGTGATATTGGCTTGTAGTTGAATGCCTCTTGTCAATCTCCTCTTTATAAATATTGGAACTTCATTCGCTGTCTTCCAGATATTGTATAGTTTACTCGTAGTCAGCGGTTCAGACAGTGCTTCTGATCCCTCTCGTAGAATCCATGGTGACCCTCCATCAGGGCCCATGTCCTTCTGAAGTACCCAGCTGACTAAGAAGTTTGTGTGTGTGTTAGTTAGTTGTGTGTGTGTGTGTATGCATGTATTTATGCGTGTGAAGAGAAGTAGGGAGAGAGAGAGAGAGAGAAGGAATGAAGAGAGGGAGAGGGAGAGGGAGAGGGAGAGGGAGAGGGAGAGGGAGAGGGAGAGGGAGAGGGAGAGGGAGAGGGAGAGAGAGAGAGGTGATTCATTTTCTGTGTTAGAGTGCTGGCAGTGAGTGATGGAGTCTTAGAGAGCCAGGTCAAGGTCCACTCTCCTTACATGTTGATGGTGCACAACAAACTCTTTAAAAGGTTCCAATATGACGTAGACGCTTCTTAACAAATTTAAACTTTATTAACGATTTAATGACAAGTGTCTCGTAGATGTGTGTGTGTGTGTACTCACCTTTTTGAGGGGTCGATTCACAGCTCTTGGCCCCGCCTATTCGCTAGTCGCTACTAGGCCACTCTCTGCTCCAAGAGCCTTATCGTATCTAATTTTAAAGCCATGTATGGATCCTGCGTATACTACATCACTCTCCAGATTGTTCCACTTCCTTACAACTCTAAGGCTGAAGATATACTTCCTAGCATCCCCTTGTGTCTCTTTTTTCCTATGTCCCATTTATGAAACATATTGGTCCTATCCACCTAGTCAATTCCTCTCAGTATTTTATATGTCGTTATCATGTCGTCCCTGTCCCTCCTGTCCTCCAGTATTGTCAGGTCAATTTCCCTTAACCTCTCCTCGCAAGACATACCCCTTAGCTCCGGGACTAGTCTTGTTGTAAACCTTTGAACTTTCTCTAATTTTCTTGACGTTCTTGACCAGATGTGTGTTCCGTACTGGTGCTGCATATTCCAGTATGGTCTTGACGTACACGGTGTACAGCGTTGTGAATGATTCCTTACTCAGAAGTCGAAACGCTATTCTTGTGTGTGCTCACCTAGTTGTGCTCACCTAGTTGTGGTTGCAGGGGTCGAGACATAGCTCCTGGCCCCGCCTCTTCACTGGCCGCTACTGGGTCACTCTCCCTGCGCCATGAGCTTTATCATACCTCTTCTTAAAGCTGTGTATGGAACCTGCCTCCACTACATCGCTTCCCAAGCTATTCCACTTCCCGACTACTCTGTGACTGAAGAAATACTTCCTAACATCCCTGTGATTCATCTGAGTCTTCAACTTCCAACTGTGTCCCCTTGTTGCTGTGTCCCATCTTTGGAACATTCTGTCTCTATCAACCTTGTCAATTCCTCTCAGTATCTTATATGTCGTTATCATGTCCCCCTATCTCTTTTGTCCTCCAGTGTCGTCAGGTCGATTTCCTTAACCTCTCCTCGTAGGACATACCCCTTAGCTCCGGGACTAGTCTTGTTGCAAACCTTTGCACTTTCTCTAGTTTCTTTACGTGCTTGGATAAATGTGGGTTCCAAACTGGTGCTGCATACTCCAGTATGGGCCTAACGTACACAGTGTACAGGGTCCTGAACGATTCTTTATTAAGATGTCGGAATGCTGTTCTTAGGTTTGCTAGGCGCCCGTATGCTGCAGCAGTTATTTGGTTGATGTGCGCCTCAGGAGATGTGTCTGGTGTTATGCTCACCCCAAGATCTTTTTCCTTGATTGAAGTTTGTAGTCTCTGGCCCCCTAGACTGTACTCCGTCTGAGGTCTTCTTTGCCCTTCCCCAATCTTCATGACTTTGCACTTGGTTGGGTTGAACTCCAGGAGCCAATTGCTGGACCAGGCTTGCAGCCTATCCAGATCCCTTTGTAGTTCTGCCTGGTCCTCTTCCGATTGAATTCTTCTCATCAACTTCACATCATCTGCAAACAGGGACACTTCGGAGTCTATTCCTTCCATCATGTCGTTCACAAACACCAGAAACAGCACCGGTCCTAGGACTGACCCCTGTGGCACCCCACTCGTCACCGGCGCCCACTCTGACACCTCGCCACGAACCATGACTCGCTGCTGTCTTCCTGACAGGTATTCCTGATCCATTGTAGTGCCTTCCCTGTTATCCCTGCCTGGTCCTCCAGCTTCTGCACTAATCTCTTGTGTGGGACTGTGTCAAACGCCTTCTTACAGTCCAAGAATATGCAATCTACCCACCCCTCTCTCTCTTGTCTTACTGCTGTCACCCTGTCATAGAACTCCAGTAGGTTTGTGACACAGGATTTCCCGTCCCTGAAATCGTGTTGGCCTTCGTTGATAAGCTCATTCCTTTCTAGGTGCTGCACCACTCTTCTCCTGATAATCTTCTCCATGACCTTGCATACTATACATGTCAGTGACACTGGTCTGTAGTTTAGTGCTACGTTTCTGCCTCCTTTTTAAAAATTGGAACTACATTTGCTGTCTTCCATACCTCTGGTAGTTGCCCTGTTTCGATAGACGTGTTGAAGATTGTTGTTAGGGTAACATAGCTCCTCTGCTCCTCTCTCAGGACCCATGGAGAAATGTTATCCGGCCCCATCGCCTTTGAGGTATCTAGCTCGCTTAGTAGCCTCTTCACTTCCTCCTCAGTTGTGTTTATCGTGTCCAGCACCTGGTGGTGTACCCTACCTCTCCTCCTTTCTGGAGGCCCTTCTATTTCCTCTGTGAACACCTCTTTGAATCTCATGTTGAGCTCCTCACACACTTCGTGGTCATTTCTTGTGACCTCCCCTCCTTCCTTCCTCAGCCTGATCATCTGATCCTTGACTGTTGTTCTCCTCCTGATGTGGCTGTACAACAGCTTTGTGTGTGTGTGTGTGTGTGTGTGTGTGTGTGTGTGTGTGTGTGTGTGTGTGTGTGTGTGTGTGCGTGTATACGCGCACACGTGCGTTCGTATATCTGTCCTTATGTGTGTTTGAACACCACAAACCAAGATTAATTTTACAAACATATTTATCTCCCGCTGGAGACGGTGTTTGAAGCTATGCAACAATGTCCCTGGCTAGGGCGACGTCTAAAGTGACGGTGCCAGGCCAGGCATCCCTCCCTCACACCATGATATCCAAATAAGGCCGACTGGTGGGTCAGCCCCGGTAACATTCATGGCCATTTCGAAGACAAGTCCCATCTCAAAGATACATCAGAATACATACCTCTTGCCCCAGTAGTGGTGCTTTATTCGCCAAGACAAACGCGGCGTCTCACACGCACGGATATTAATTCAGAGGGTAATACGGATACACCCCAGCGAGGGGTTCAGAAGCCATTTAAATCAGGATCACTACACAGTGGTGTATCCTAAGATAAACACCCTTACGGGTATCACAGTGTTGCATCAGTGATATGTTCGCTGGGAAGATCCACCAAGGAGGCCTGTCACAGACCGGGCCGAGGGGGCGTTGACCCCCCGAAACCCTCTCCAGGTATACCCCCAACAATATGAGTATGTTGAATGTTTCGTATGACCCCCACACGGGTTTAGCACTTCGCAACGTGCGCTACAATACAGTCACACAACACAAGCGAAGAGTAATTTTACGATATATGCTGAGACAAGACAGTTATTGTACGTTGTTACCCCAGAGTGATGCTGAGAGACTCAGATCACAGGCGCACTGCTGAGATGAGTTGCTCTGGTTGTCCTCTGATGACCAGCATCAATCAAGAGTCCTGATGAGCTTCACCAGGAATTAGAGCTGTGCTCTAGACAAGGGTAGATAATGAACTCCGCCAGTACTAGACCAGGAAGGGGAGATGAATAACTTCCTTAAATAGAGTCGGAATCCATAACAAACTTTAATTCCTCGAAGAAAAATATATATATATTTATACCTGTGCTTCATCCCTGTGTTTCACCCCCGTGCATCACCCCCGTGCATCACCCCCGTGCTTCACCCATGTGCTTCATCCTTGTGGTTCACCCATGTGCTTCATCCTTGTGCTTCACCCCTGTGCTTCACCCCTGTGCATCACCCCCGTGCTTCACCCCTGTGCTTCACCCCTGTACTTCATCCTTGTGCTTCACCCATGTGCTTCATCCTTGTGGTTCACCCCTGTGCTTCATCCTTGTGCTTCACCCCTGTGATTCACCCCTGTGCATCACCCCCGTGCTTCACCCCTGTGCTTTACCCCTGTACTTCATCCTTGTGCTTCACACCTGTGCTTCACCCCCGTGCATCACCCCCGTGCTTCACCCCTGTGCATCACCCCCGTGCATCACCCCCGTGCTTCACCCATGTGCTTCATCCTTGTGGTTCACCCATGTGCTTCATCCTTGTGCTTCACCCCTGTGCTTCACCCCTGTGCATCACCCCCGTGCTTCACCCCTGTGCTTCACCCCTGTACTTCATCCTTGTGCTTCACCCATGTGCTTCATCCTTGTGGTTCACCCCTGTGCTTCATCCTTGTGCTTCACCCCTGTGCTTCACCCCTGTGCATCACCCCCGTGCTTCACCCCTGTACTTCATCCTTGTGCTTCACACCTGTGCTTCACCCCCGTGCATCACCCCCGTGCTTCACCCCCGTGCATCACCCCGTGCATCACCCCGTGCTTCACCCCGTGCATCACCCCCGTGCATCACCTCTGTGCTTCACCCCTGTACTTCATCCTTGTGCTTCACACCTGTGCATCACCCCTGTGCTTCATCCTTGTGCTTCACCCCCGTGCTTCATCCCCGTGCATCACCCCCGTGCATCACCCCGTGCTTCACCCCGTGCATCACCCCCGTGCTTCACCTCTGTGCTTCACCCCTGTACTTCATCCTTGTGCTTCACACCTGTGCTTCACCCCTGTGCTTCATCCTTGTGCTTCACCCCCGTGCTTCACACCCGTGCATCACCCCCGTGCATCACCCCCGTGCTTCACCTCCGTGCATCACCCCCGTGCTTCACCTCTGTGCTTCACCCCTGTACTTCATCCTTGTGCTTCACACCTGTGCTTCACCCCTGTTCTTCATTCTTGTGCTTCACCCCCGTGCTTCACCCCCGTGCATCACCCCCGTGCATCACCCCGTGCTTCACCCCCGTGCATCACCCCCGTGCTTCACCTCTGTGCTTCACCCCTGTACTTCATCCTTGTGCTTCACACCCGTGCATCACCCCCGTGCATCACCCCTGTGCATCACCCCCGTGCATCACCCCTGTGCTTCACCCCTGTGCTTCACCCCTGTGCTTCACCCCTGTGCTTCACCCCTGTGCTTGGTTTTCAGAGTCGGTCTGTGAATCATGTTTATTCACTAACATGAAGTCAGTAATGAAGAGGTTTTCCGGAATTCCTTTTTTTCTTCCTGCAACATTTTGATTTCTCTCATAACTCGAGAACACTTCGTCTAATCGGCTTCAAATTTTCTTGGAACAATTGGCATGTTCACGGGCCCAGTGATCAGAGTTGTTGAACTTATTCCCAGCATCCTGGTATGGCTAAGGTAAACCATACCACGGGTGGGGTTCGAACCCGCGGTCAGAGAGTCTCAAAACTCCAGACCGTAGCGTAAGCCACTTTAGAGATTCACTGACCGCGGGTTCGAACCTCACCCGTGGTATGATTTGTTTGCAATCGTGTCATTACGATTTCTTGAGTCATGGCTAAGGTAAATTCTAAAATCCTCAGTGTAGCTTCAAACGTTCCCAAAAGCTGCCTAAAAAAATTCGACGAGGGCGGAGAGTGAAATTTAAAAATGTAGATGAAGACTTGACCATTTTAGTGAGGCTTCAAACTTAATGTGCTTGTATTTTAGGATACTGTTTTTTTTTTTTTGGTCTCTTTGAAAGGTTTGAATTAGATTTTTGTTGTGTAATATTCTAGTTTACAGTTTATCAGTTTATGCCGCACTCTGCACTATTCCAGCCGCGTGCACTGAAGCGCAGGGGACTGGGGATATGGAGTATGGGGATATCTTTATCGTATCGACAGCGATCGAGGTTAGGTTAGATTAAGTTAGGTTAGGTTTGTCAGGAAACGGGACAAATGTTTCCTGACTCGGGTCTTAGTCATTTGATAACCCGCAGATGGAGCAGTTGATCATCTGACCGAAGCCTTCTGCTGGCTTATCCGTTCACCCCTTTAAAAAATATGGTTATGTAATTACAACTATTTTTAATTTTTGTTAGAGCCTACGAGATACATTTAGTTGGTTATAATGGGGGTGAGAGTAGAAAGGTTCATATCAGATGACTAAGACTCGTATGAGGAGATTTTCCACTAACAAAGAGATGAACAAAATGTCAGAGTGTTGAGGTGTGTTTGTCGGGCGAGAGAGTGAAGAAAGCAGTGTCAGTGGTTCATGTTACTTGAGAGTTGCAATAATGTGTGTGACCTGCTAGAGTCATCTGCTGCTGCTGCTGCTGCTGCTGCTGCTGCTGCTGCTGCTGCTGCTGCTGCTGCTGCTGCTGCTGAGGCTGCTGCTATTGTTTACATACGCTGATTTATTTCGTCAACGTTGCCGACAGCGTGTATGAGGACTTTAAAAGATGAAGATTTATAAAGTTTCAGGAGTCTGTGTTTACTTGTATTGTTTGTCGACGAGTGGATGAAGACTCTGGCGTCGGCACTGCCATCCTCAGGCACCGGTGTGAGGCACTGCCATCCTCAGGCACCGGTGTGAGGCACTGCCATCCTCAGGCACCGGTGTGAGGCACTGCCATCCTCAGGCACCGGTGTGAGGCACTGCCATCCTCAGGCACCGATGTTAGGCAGCAACGAGAGAACAGTAACGAAACACTCTGGGAAAATGCTGCAGCAGATTATAACGAAATATTACTTAAGAGACAGAAAAAAACCCACAGTTGAGCGAAGATTATAGCAATACTTTAGTGTTAAACAACGATAAGAAAGTTGAAACGAAGGACAAGACGATTCTGTTACAATGGAATCAACATCCAGAGAAATTTGTGTCTCTGCATTATTTCCCTCGTTATATACAATCAGTTTATGTTTCTTACAAGGACCACAATGGAAATAAGTCACTCTGTCTGACGCTTTTTGGATTATCCTAGGTAATTTACACATATGTTGAACTATGCAATAAGATCACAGTAAACAGTTCACAATATATAAAATAACTACAGTGAAAATGATGAAATTCCGAGGGCTTTCGTGATTTCTCACATTCCTTGACAATGCGAGAAATCACCAAAAGCGTTTGGAATTTCACCATTTTTTTCATTGTGGTTATTTTTGCATGTTAGACTATGTAAGATAATTGTCCTTGTGTGTACCTGCCCTGAAATAAACTTACTGAGGAGTTCCTTAGGGCAAGGTGTGGCACCGTCGGTGTTTATAATGAGTGACGTCATGCCCCCAGCAGAGGGCTGCTGTATGTAAGGCCTGAGTAATGTCGCATGTGGGACGAGCTTCATCCGGTGAGCTGCTGCTGCTGCTGCTCCTTCTTACAAGTGACGCCACTCCTCCCTATAAATACTGCTGCCTCCTCACACTTCCCTCACTGCTGGTCAGCCTTTCGAGGCTCCCACACCGCCACGCCCACACCCGCCTCCTTCAGCCACGCCCCCTTTCTTCGACAGCTTCTCAGACACAAGGGTCAAAGCTAGGCCCTTGACGACGTAGTTAAGTGCTCCCTAAAGACGGATGAGAGAAAAGTTGAAGTGATTAGGTTGTGAAAAACACAGTGCCAAGAAAGAGCGTCTCAGCAGTGTAGTGTCCATCGTCACCATGCTTTCTGGTAGGGCCAGGCTGAGGGCGGTGGCGGTGATGGCTCTGGTTGTGGCACTGCCCACAGTCACCTCGGCTCCAGGTAAGTTAAGCACCTGCAGGTCATCCAAGTGTTGATAAGTAGACACATGTGCAATAGTTAGGTATCTTTATTCAGAAACATTTCGCCCACACAGTAGGCTTCTGCAAACTCCTATGTACTCGACTGAAGAAGCCTACTGTGTAGGCGAAAGGTTTCGGAATAACTGTTGCCCATGAATCTTACTTATCAACATGTCGGTATTGTACAAGATTTTCATATACATCCAAGTGTTATTAATCACTCTGGAAGGAGTGTTGGGGTTCCGCTCTCACCTCCAAACAAAATTTTGCTTGCTGTTGGCTGTCGCTCAGCTATTTCAATGCCTCTCCTTCCCGACCCTTCCCAATCAACCCGTCCTGCTGGGAGCATTGAACTCACAATCACAAGGTCCCAGGTTCGATTCCCCGGCGCGAAGAAACCTGGGCAAGTGTCTGCCTCTGCCCACCTGGCAGTAAAACTAGAAATCCATGTGTTACGAAGTGTTATGGATCGCATCCGGGGGGGGGGGGGAATGTGTTAGGAAACTACAGTCCTGCTGGAATGTAGGTAATATCGTATATAGTAAAACATTCCAGTGTTGCGTATAAGAAGCTCCAGTACCTGCTGGAAGTCTACAGGTGTTGCATGTAAGAAACTCCAGTACCTACTGGAAGTCTTCAGGTGGTGCATGTAAGAAACTCCAGTACCTGCTGGAAGTCTACAGGTGTTGCATGTAAGAAACTCCAGTACCTGCTGGAAGTCTTCAGGTATTGGCTAACACCTGTTTATGTACCTAACGCTGTTAATTACAAACAAAGAATTGAACCAATATATTTACCGAAGATGTTACTCCAACTTTTTCTCGCGAAAAAAATTAAACAGATTTATAGTGTTTTGTACTTGGGGAAGCGTTAAACCCGTGTGGATCTTTCAGCTCAGCGTGGTGGAGGCTCGTTCCTCCGTCCACTAATCGCCTCTCGGTCTGTGACCAATCAGGCTGTTGCTGACGGTTTCAGAAAATGGTAGCGCACTGGCAGTTTGTGTAGATTCCAGAGAAAGAAACGAAGGAAGATAAATGTGGCAGGAATGAAAGAAGAGTAAGGCTCTTACCTCTAGGAGCGAGTACATTGTGAGTAAACACACCAGCAGTGTCACTCATCCCCTGAGTGAACACACCAGCAGTGTCACTCATCCCCTGAGTGAACACACCAGCAGTGTCACTCATCCCCTGAGTGAACACACCAGCAGTGTCACTCATCCCCTGAGTGAACACACCAGCAGTGTCACTCATCCCCTGAGTGAACACACCAGCAGTGTCACTCATCCCCTGAGTGAACACACCAGCAGTGCCACTCATCCCCTGAGTGAACACACCAGCAGTGTCACTCATCCTGTGAGTAAACACACCATCACAAAGACAGTACTGGACAGTGTCACTCATCCCCTGAGTGAACACACCAGCATAAAGACAGTACTGGAGAGTGCCACTCATCCCCTGAGTGAACACACCATCACAAAGACAGTACTGACAGTGTCACTCATCCCCTGAGTGAACACACCATCACGAAGACAGTACAGGACAGTGCCACTCATTCTCTGAGTGAACACACCATCTCAAAGACAATACTGGACAGTGCCACTCATCCCCTGAGTGAACACACCGTCACATAGACACTAGATATCAGTCCACGACGCAGTCTGCTGTCAACACCAGCTCCACCCTCGGCTGCTTCAATATACAAGTACATAAATAAGACTCTTGTAGAACGCTTGGGAAGCTCTAATGAGGAAACGTTTCGCTATCCAGTGCCTACATCGGTCCAATACAGAGAAAATAAAACCGTGGAAGACGTGAAAGACTTTGAGGCAATCAGTCTCCTTAGTCTGAGGGCACTGACTACCTCTGAACCATTTGCATAATAATAATAATAATAATAATAATAATAATAATAATAATAATAATAATAATAATAATAATAATAATAATAATAATAATAATAATAATTATTATTATTATTATTATTATTATTATTTCTACACGTACACATACCATAGCTGACATCAGTGACATACTATATAGAAAGCCCCTGGTTATGCAGAACATTTCAGGCAAATTAGGTTAGTTTTGTTCCCAGGATGCGACCCAAACCAGTCGATTAACACCCAGGTACCTATTTTTCTGCTAGGTGAACAGGGACAGCAGATATCTTAAAGGAAACACATCCAAATGTTTTCACCCGTACCGGGATCGAACCATGGATCTCAATGTGTGAGCTGAGGTGGAGATATTTTTAAGTTAGTTGTAACTAAGGTTTGCAACATTTTGCCCCGGAATATGCGGGATTTTCCGAAGTTAGATTAACGTAATTTGTAGTGGATGTGATGCGTTGATGTTAAAGCGGCAAGGATAGGATTGATGTGGTTAGTTGTAGGTCAACTATGAGGGTTCTGTGGTGTACTCAACTATTTGTGGTTGCAGGGGTCGATTCACAGCTCCTGGCACCGGTGTGATTATGGTGGTGTGTTCACTAACATGATGAGTGGCACTGACGGTGTCTTCACTAACATGATGAATGGCACTGACGGTGTCTTCACTAACATGATGAGTGGCACTGACGGTGTCTTCACTAACATGATGAGTGGCACTGACGGTGTCTTCACTAACATGATGAGTGGCACTGACGGTGTCTTCACTAACATGATGAGTGGCACTGACGGTGTCTTCACTAACATGATGAGTGGCACTGACGGTGTCTTCACTAACATGATGAGTGGCACTGACGGTGTCTTCACTAACATGATGAGTGGCACTGACGGTGTCTTCACTAACATGATGAGTGGCACTGACGGTGTCTTCACTAACATGATGAGTGGCACTGACGGTGTCTTCACTAACATGATGAGTGGCACTGACGGTGTCTTCACTAACATGATGAGTGGCACTGACGGTGTCTTCACTAACATGATGAGTGGCACTGACGGTGTCTTTACTAACATGATGAGTGGCACTGACGGTGTCTTCACTAACATGATGAGTGGCACTGACGGTGTCTTCACTCACATCATGTCTGACCCCGTGTTCTCCTGACCCCTAAGTCTGACCCAGTGTTCTCCTGACCCCTAAGTCTGACCCCGTGTTCTCCAGACCCATAAGTCTGACCCTGTGTTCTCCTCAAACCCCCAAGTCTGACCCCGTGATCCACTGACCTTCCTCCCCATCACCACATATAAGTAACCCGGTGAGTGTGTCACCCCGTGCTTATGTGACCCGGTGGCTCTAGTGAGTTCCAGTTTGGCACTTCCCCCCCTCCCCCATCCTTCCACCACGTGCTACCACCCTCCTCCCCCCCCCTTCCCTCAGGACATTCAACCTTGTGTTTTTTTTCCCCCACTCTCACAGGGGCTGACCACGAGGTGCAGCGCGTGGTGGATCCGCACGTGGTGCAACACGTCCTGGGTCCCTCCATGGAGATAGCACGTGGTTATAAGGTGAGCAACACTTGGTAACACTGTGTCAGTGTAACACCACTTGGTAACACTTTGTCAGTGTAACACCACTTGGTAACATTGTGACAGAGTAACATCACTTGGTAACACTGTGTCAGTGTAACACCACTTGGTAACACAGTATAACACCACTTGGTAACACTGTGACAGTGTAACATCACTTGGTAATACTGGGTTAGTGTAACACCACTTGGTAGCACTGTGTCAATGTAACACCACCTGGTAACACTGTGTCAGAGTAACACCACTTGGTAACACTGTGTCAGAGTATCACCACTTGGTAACACTGTGTCAGTGTAACACCACCTGGTAACACTGTGTCAGTGTAACACCACCTGGTAACACTGTGTCAGAGTAACACCACTTGGTAACACTGTGTCAGTGTAACATCACATGGTAACACTGTGTCAGTGTCACACCATTTGGTAACACTGTGTCAGTGCAACATCACATGGTAACACTGTGTCAGTGTAACACCACTTTGTAACACTGTTGTCAGTGTAACACCACTTGGTAACACTGTGTCAGTGTAATACTATTTGGTAACACTGTGTCAGTGTAACACAAACTGGTAACACTGTGTCAGTGTAGCACCACCTGGTAACACTGTGTCAGTGTAACACCACTTGGTAACACTGTGTCAGTGTAACACTACTTGGTAACACTGTGTCAGTGTAACACCACTTGGTAACACTGTGTCAGTGTAACACCACTTGGTAACACTGTGTCAGTGTAACACCACCTGGTAACACTGTGTCAGTGTAACACCACCTGGTAACACTGTGTCAGTGTAACACCACCTGGTAACACTGTGTCAGTGTAACATCACTTGGTAACACTGTCAGTGTAACACCACTTGGTAACACTGTGTCAGTGTAACACCACTTGGAAACACTGTGTCAGTGTAACACCACTTGGTAACACTGTGTCAGTGTAACACCACTTGGTAACAATGTGTCAGTGTAACACCACTTGGTAACACTGTTGACACAGGGTTCAAGACTTTCGTCTCTTAAACAAGTTTAATGTTCCGAAATATTCAAACACATGTATATAAATTTAGGATGACACACACACACACACACACATACATACACACACACACACACACACACACACACACACACACACACACACACACACACACACCTGATAATTACAAGAGTCATTCATTACAAGTGGACTTAGTGCCTAGGTCTCTCTCTCTCTCTCTCTCTCTCTCTCTCTCTCTCTCTCTCTCTCTCTCTCTCTCTCTCTTCTCTCCCTCTCTCAAAATGGAATAATTGCAGACAATCAGACAATCACTTGGAAGATAATATCACAAACTTTTTAAATACACATAAAAAATTGTAAAGTCACCAGACGAGCCTGGTCCATGACCGGGCCCCGAGAGTAGTAAGACTCTGGAAACTCATCAAAGGCATATCAAAGGTATCCTATAACCAGTGTCAACCTTCCACTACGTAAGATGCACAAGCTTAGAAAGTTTCAAGCCAATCAGAAGAGGTATTCTCTAGTTATCACACGAAAATCAATATTCCAAAATACATTAGCACTATAATTAAATTTGTAGGTTTGAAGCCTTTCACTTTGAGGGTTCGAAGCCTCTTACTTAGAAGGTTTGACGCCTCTCACTTTGTAGGTTTGAAGCCTCTCACTTTAAGGGTTTGAACTCGATCGGAGAAGCAATCTCCAGCTAATGCCCAGAATCTAACAAATCCAAATTTGCAAATCTGCATCAACAAAATTAATAAAACTTACAGAGTATAATTCTCTCAACACGAGGCACCAGCCCACACAGTTTGAACCCATTCTGACGAGGCGTGCTCGAGGTACTCCAGTGGAAATAAGTACCATACCATTCTAAAAAAATATTAGCAAACTGATCCTTACAGTTTCCTGAATAAGTTTCAACTTTCTTCTGAATAAGATACCCCAGAGTTGAAGCCAATCAGAATAGGATACGCCGGAGTTGAAGCCAATCAGAATAGGATACGCCGGAGTCGAAGCCAATCAGCATAGGATACGCCGGAGTTGAAGCCAATCAGAATTGAATACGCCAGAGTTGAAGCTAATCAGAAGAGGATTTCCCAAGGTATCGAAAGTAACCAAAATAGTGAATGATCACGACAAAATAGGCCAGAGGGCACCTGAAGATGTCAGTGAAAGTTTGAAGCCGATCGGATAAGGCATTATAAACTTATCAACTCTACTAATCAACCAAGCAACCAGTCAACAAACCAAATAACCAACCAACCAGACAAGCAAACAACAAACAAACCAAACAAATAATCAAGTGAACAACCAAACAAGCAAATGAAAGAACAAATAAACAACCAATCAACCAAGCAACAATGTCTGCTGCCAAATAACATATCAACCAACCAAACAACCAACCAACAAACTAAAACTAAAAAGGCAAACAATCAAGCAATTAACCAAAGAAACAACCAAACAACCGACCAATCATCCAACCAAACAAACAATTAACTAAACAAGCAAACCATCGGCTAACCAACTAAACATTCAATCAGCCAAACAAACAACCATCCAAACAATCAACCAAACAACCAACCATCCAAACAATCAACCAACCAAGCAATTAATGAGCAACCAATCAACCAACCACCCAAACATCCAAAGTTCAAAGAAACCATACAACAAATCACCCAAACAACAAATCACCCAAACAACAAATCAACCAAACAACAAATCAACTAAACAACAAATCAACCAAACAACAAATCAACCAAACAACAAATCAACCAAACAACAAATCAGCCAAACAACAACACCATTCAACCGAACAATCAACCACTAATGAAGGATGTAACTACAGCTGAGATTTTTTTTCTATATTCATACAGCGCTGTATGACCCTTGTCGGTTTAGCGCTTTCTTTGATTATAATAATAATAATTCTTTATTCAGAATCTCGAAAGCGTCGCTGTGACGCACTCACCCTGACGCTGACGTATTTACTGTGAGGCTGACGCACTTACTGTGAGGCTGACGCACTTACTGTGAGGCTGACGCACTTACTGTGAGGCTGACGCACTTACTGTGATTGCCACACACTTATCATAACTTTAACGCACCATCACTGTAACACAACATTACTAAGATAATTTCTAACCAAAATATCATCACAATCTCATAGTAAAAAACATAAATTTCCTAAAAAATGGCAGAAAATTTGTAGAAAACGTTAAATATTTTTTTTATTATCAATGTTTCTTTTCTTTCGTATTAAATTATTTTGAAAGCAGATTCGTAACACAGTTTAAAGAGTAGGTATAACAAAGCCAGCGAGGACACCAATAGTCTGTGTTCATCTGTGAATAATTTCAAGGCGTTGTCCAAGAGCCGTGACTCGACCCCCTTGTAAGCACAGTTAGGTGAGTGCAAGGAGATGAGTAACGTTCATTACTCTGCGTCAGTGACGCTCATTTATCAATCATATGTGTTTTTTCCTTTCTCTAGTTGATAGTTTATATTCAAGAACACTTGTGGCTGTATCAGCAGCCTGGCAGTCAACCCCTACATGCATACATATGGAGGCACTCAACACTGGAGGACAGGAGGGTTGGGGGAGACATGATAACAACATATAAAATACTGCGAGGAATTGACAAGGTGGACAAAGACAGGATGTTCCTGAGATGGGGCACAGAAACAAGGGGTCACAATTGGAAGTTGAAGACTCAGACGAGTCAGAGGGATGTTAATAAGTATTTCTTCAGTCACAGAGTTGTCAGGAAGTGGAATAGTCTGGAAAGTGACGTAGTGGAGGCAGGAACCATACATAGTTTTAAGACTAGGTTTCATAAAGCTCATGGAGCAGGGAGAGAGAGGACCTAGTAGCAATCAGTGAAGAGGCGGGGCCAGGAGCTATGACTCGACCCCTGCAACCACAATTAGATGAGAACACACACACCGCCCCCTCCCCACACACACCTGCAGCCTCTCACATAGTGTGAGTTACGACGTTCATCTAGACGTTAGTAACAGTCACCTCCAGTATTCCTTACATAAAACTAACACCAAAACAACATAGAACTGCAAAGGTTCTCACCTGAATACAAGATTTTTTTTTTTTGAGTAATAAGGAAATTAAAAAGGCATCTAGATGAAGGAGAGCTTAAACTTCAACTGAGGTATCACTCAACAGAGGTCGCCAGTGGTAATAAGTGCTCCTCGATGTAATAATTAACGTGAGACGGTCATGTCAACGGCCGTGATGTGATATGTCAGCTAGCACGAACAGCCTAGCTGACCAGTTTCTTAACACGGCAGTCTGGTCTCAGACCCAAGGCACGAGAACCCTTGAAACCTGACATAGGTAACTGCTGGAAATTATGATAATAATAATAACAACAACAATAATAATAATTATGTTTTAAAGTAGAAAAATGTATCTGGAAGCAACCATAGACTTGTGCATTTATTGTCCTGAGTGATGTATATTGTATGTATGTTGTTGAGTGTGTCTTGTCTAGGATGTCAGAGGGATACCATGTTGAGTGTGACTTGTGTAATATATAGTGGGAGGGCTGTCTTGCGCAACCCATATGCAGGATGAAGCGTTATATAGAAACTACCGTTGTGCTTCATCATCTCCTATTTGTATACCAAGTTACAATATTACAATATCTTGCAAAATATTACAGTATATTTCAAAATATACATATGAATTACATGCATTATATTATAATGTCTTACAAATTAAGTAATTAAGACTGTAGCTGTATCCCTGGTATGTCTACATGTGTTAAAAAACTCTTTTGCTCTTATAGTTCCTCTTATTTTCACCATGTTTTTGTCATGTCCCATTTTAATTAGCTCTTAATGTGTGTTCTGTTGTGTTGGCAGAGCCCTGCACGCGAGCTGCGTCACACCAGCTACCCGGGGGGCTACAAGGGTTGCTTCTCCTGCACCCTGGCAGGCACCAGCTATGGTAGTGGTAGCAGCTACAGATCTGGTAGCTATGGAGGAGAGGGGGGCTATGGTGCGATGGTTCCTGCTGGAGGCCACACTACCACGTCCTCCCGCCAGGAAGTCAGAAGCGAGCAGCAGTTCGTCAATGGCCAGCCAGTGTATCAGCTGCAACACGAACGTCGTTTTAAGGATGGCCGACTAATTCATGACCAGAAGGTGGAGAAAGACGAACACAATCTAGGGTTCCATGTAGGGACGGGGAGTGATTACCCAGGCAGTCGCTTATCTACCCGTGGCGGAAGTAGGAGCAGTAGTTACAATCAAGTAAGAGGAGGCTACAACACCCAGCCTGGCTACGACGATAATTTCGACGACTCTTATGTCCAGGGTTCAAGTCTTGGCTCTGCATATGTATCTGAAGACTCCCATGATGATGATTTTGCGTCTGATTTCCAATCCAATATGGCTCTTCTGCAACAGAATTTGCAGCGTCAGATGACTTATAGAACACATAAGCCTGTGTATGGAGGGAGCCACCGCAGTGAGGTCCATTCAGAGACTCGATACGTTAATGGCCAACCAGTCTACGAAAAACACAGTGAACGAAAATACAAGGATGGACAGCTTGTACATAACCGCACTGAAGAGAAAGGACCGGAGGATCTTGGAACAGAAGACATTGTTAACCAGTACCATTCCAATGTAGCTCCAGTTGGAGGGTATCATGAAGACTATAGGCAGTCCTCCTCTACACAGAGAAACAACCAGGACATGTACCCCATGTACACACCAGGCTTCTCGTCATATTCACAATATAGCCAACACTCATCTTCCATTCCTGCCCATATACCAGTTTCCTCAACGCAATTTGCACAAGAGTCACGGGACTCATCAATCATCAGACCGTCGATAGGACTTTCACCATCCCAGGTGCAGCAATCCAGAGACTCAGTATCCGCTTATCCATCTTACAGACCAGTTCCAGGACGTTCCTCAACACAATATACTGATCAATCGTTAGAATCAACATCATATTCCTCTAACAGACCAGCTCCTAGACGTTCCTCAACACAATATACTGATCAATCGTTAGAATCAACATCATATTCCTCTAACAAACCAGCTCCTAGACGTTCCTCAACACAATATGCTGAGAAGTCATTAGACTCATCACCTTATCCTTCTAACAGACCAGTGCTTGGAAGTTCAACACAGTATGATGATCATTCAAGAGAGTCGTTGCCTCACAGACCAACTTCACCATCATCCTCTTATCCTTCACACACTTATATCACACCAAGACCACCTTCAGGAAGTTCCTTAACGCAGTATACTGAGGAAACAAAGGAATCTTCAGCATCCTCTTCCATACACAGGCCAAATGCAGGACGCTCAAATCCACCATACAGTCCATCTTCTGGAAGTTACTCAACATACGAATCTTCATCACATACAGGTGTACCACAGACGAGACCTACCAATATTCATAGAGCTTCAGGTGCTGCTGAAGTTACACAACAGACAAGACCCATCAGCAGTGACAGAAGTCCAAGTACTGCTGAAGTCCCACAACATACAAGATCTACTAGCAGTAACAGAGGTTCAGTTACTGCTGAAGCCACACAGCATACAAGACCTACTAGCAGTAACAGAGGTTCAGTAGTTTCTGAAGTCACACACTCAACACAGGGCCAACAAAATATCCGAACTCTCCAACCACACCAACCCATTACACAGATTTCGCAAGAGAACTTTGAAATCTCACAAAGAGAATCTTCTAGTGGTTACAGACAACATCACGTTCCTTCAAGACCTGCAGGAGGATACAGTGACGATCATGTAGAATCATCACAGGATCATTACAGTGAATATAATGTTAGGAGACCAGAGGTCACCAGGACCAGTGGTGGAGCTCGCACAACGATCCTAGATCTACCCTCTTCAGCTTCACAGACGTCTCCACCCAGTGGTCGTCGCCATGATACTAGGGTGGATGATGTTTACTCTCCTCACGGCTCTCAACTGCAAGTTGGCATTCCTGGAGCATTAATTGGGCCTGTGGTGGATGATAATGATGAAGATGAGGATGATGACAACAAGGAGCGCTACGACATTAGCCCCCATGAAGACAATTATGGACCTGAAATCCCATCCGTTGGTAATGAGTTGGAGTCTTTTTATATACCCACTTTGTCCCCTGTTGACAATGAAGCCGAAAGTAACGACATTAGCAAAGAAGATGACGAATCATCCCATACTCTTGATAAGTCACCCAGCTTACATCCTTCACGTGCTGATGATAGGTTACCCAACTTACATCCTACACGTTTACATCCTACTCGCGTTGATGAGTCCTCCAGAGTGCATCGCACACGCGTTGATGGATCATCCAACGTCCATCAGAGAGGTCCTTACTCGAGTGTGTATAGCTCCTCCTACTACAACAGCACACACACTAAACAAGGTACTCTCATTGAGCAGGAAGGTCCTGTAGTTAGCCATACTCACCTTGATGTTTCAGGGGCATCAACTGCTGATGAAAGAAGGAATGTCTATCCGTCAGTAGTTGGTTCCACCTCGTACAAATATAATGAAAGCCGCACACATTCTACTGTGGTAGGGGGTCCGTATCCTTCACAACCATTGCCGGGATCACTATCAACTTCATCATCATCATCTGATACATCCTCAGCATCATGCACCGAGGCTATGGGATGTTTCGTCATTGAATCTCCACAGTTAGGGTCTCGACGCACCGATATTCGCAAAACGAAGAAGTACATTAATGGACGCCTTGTTGGAGTCACACACCATGAACGACAGTATGAGAATGGGGAACTGATCCACGAGAGCACTAAAGAGCATGGAAGCGATGAACTAGAAGGAATGGACCTGAGTTCGTATGGTGATGACCAGCTTCAGCTGATGCACGGCAGCTATCACCCAGGCAGTTACTCCCAGCGGCACGAAGTCAGACAAGAAAAGAAATTCGTGAATGGCCAACAGGTCTACGATCTCCACCATGAGCGACGGTTTGAAGACGACCGCCTTGTGCATGAGAACCGCACGGAGAAGGATGAGGATGACTTAGGTGTTGGAAGACTGAGCGTGGGCCACCTGGGCGTGTTGTCCCACCAGGACAGAGAAGTGGATAATGGCGCCAGACACGAAGTGACTCAATCACAGCACCTTCAACAGCATGTAACTTCTGGCAGGGTGGCAGAAGGAGGTGTGGGCCGCTCCTCCCTCACACACCAGGTGGGTCATGAATCGTAATTATAAATTCCCCAGCAGGTTGAGCAGTGGCATTATTAGTAATGGTTACTGTACAAGTAGTAATGTTAATACAAGTATCAGTAGTAATATTACCAATATAATCAATAACAAGTATCAGTAGTAATATTACTAATATAATCAATAACAAGTATCGGTAGTAATATTACCAATATAATCAATAATATTAAAAGTAGTAAAAAAGAAATAATATCTAAGGAAAAACAGGACAGAGGGTATATAAAGGAAGCATGGTGAGATGAAGAAGGTGGAGACAAGTCAAGAAATTAAAACATGAGAACAGAGGCTCCCTAAAAGTCTACTGACCCATGCTATTAGTAGAAGTGACTTGGTGTTGCTAGGTGATGGCAGGGTTTATCGTTATAAAGAGGATTCATATTATTTTTTCGGAGACGATGGTGCTGACTTTGTTCTGTGTAATTCCATTTTCGTCTGTGGGTTTGTGATTCCTCAATCACTAAATGGGCATTGCTCACTGCTCAGTCTCATCAAGCAGCTGGTGGTGTTCTGGTGCTGTACACATGGGTTGTTCAAGTTGTCATAATTGCACACGAAAAAGTGGCCATTAAGACATGTTCATAGGTTTTCTGCTGTTTCCCCAACATATACCTTGTGACAACCTCCACAAGGGATTGGGTATTGTAATCCCTTGTACTTATTGGTTCAAGTTTCTCCACTTTGTTTCTATTGAGATCTTTGTTGGAGGTTTTTCTTTTCTTTTTCCTTTGCGTCTGGGGATATGATCCCCAGACCTCGATGATGAGAGGCGCGACTCTCACCACTGGGCTATGGCTGTATGATTCAAGTGCAGCACACTCATCAAAGACTTCACTAGGACCAAAGTGAAGAACCTTCAACCAGTCAATGCAGGGGTTTACATATGTAGACACTAGGCTGTGACAAGATATGCCTGTACGTCGAGGAAAAAAATCAATAAACTTAGGGACACATCTTAAGAACACATCTACCTGTGCAAATGTGACAACCTGAACAACACATGTGTATAATGCTGGAAAACAACCAGCCACTTGATGAAATGATATAATCCCCACTTAGTGGTTAAGGAGCCAGACGAAAATGTCATGAAGTATCATTAATCTCTGTTTCAGACACAGTTACACTGAACTAAAGCATTCATGTTATCACTGAAATATTAGCACGAATACTCCTTAAGATGATGAGCCCCACTGTCATTTAATAACACAAAGTAATTTCTACTATTACTACTACTACTGGCTCATGCCAGTAGTAGTAGTAATACCACAGTTCTCTGTTTTAATGTTTTTGCGAGGTCCGCCACCTCCTTCAGCTCACTGTGTTCCCGTTACAAACCATGTATTTCCTTGTATTGTTTACATGGGCTTGATAAACTTACTGGAGAACAAAACATAGTCGTAATAAATGTCGCATTAGTTGTTCTTGAGTCCTTTTGCCTAACAAGCTGTCGATAATATTACCAACGTTTATACAATGGAAATATCAGCAGCAGTAACAGCAGTGCTAGTGCGTAGGTGACTGTAGGAGCAGCAGCAGGGGAAGAACAGAGTGAAACTTTTGAAGTTATCCACTGTACACACTAGCACTGCTTCTACTGCTGCAGGCTGTTCTTCCACTACTGTTGTAGCTTGCAGCAGCAGGAGTAACAGTGCCAGTATGTATGTGACTTACCAGTCTACCTATACTGCAGGTGTCGGAGACAGGAAGAGTGTCAGTGGTGCCACAGTACACCAGCCATCGTTATGAGCAACGTAGCCAGCACGAGTTTGTCGACGGTCAACCTGTCTATGACCTCCACCACGAGCGTCGCTTCCTTGTGAGTAGCTCTTCCCCACACTCCTTCCCCACACTCCCTCCCCATACTTCTTCCCCATACTCCTCCCTCTCTCCTTCCACCTGCTTTCCCCTTCTTCCTCCACCCATCCTTCCTTTCCCACCAGTCTCCTTTCCCCCATAATTACACACACGCACACACAGTCGCAGAAATGGCGATCTTAACAATACAAAACAAGCCATAGGGAAGGGGGGGAATTATAAATTCAAGATCTTTCACACTTTTCTCCGCTTCGTCAGGAGCTATGCAGTGTTGCAAGAGATGCAACAGGTAGACTGAGGGAAAAGTTTTCTCAGATGAAAGGTAGCATGTTGATATTTGCCTCTTCCACTTTATATATATATAATATATATATATATATATTTTTTTTTTTTTTTTTTTATTAACACATCGGCCGATTCCCACCAAGGCAGGGTGGCCCGAAAAAGAAAAACTTTCATCATCATTCACTCCATCACTGTCTTGCCAGAGGGGTGCTTTACACTACAGTTATAAAACTGCAACATTAACACCCCTCCTTCAGAGTGCAGACACTGTACTTCCCATCTCCAGGACTCAAGTCCGGCCTGCCGGACTTGATATATACAGTCTGCTCTGTGAGTTGTAATAGTCAGGTTCAGGCTTAATTAGCAGTACACAACATTGTGGTACACACAAAGACGATGATGAAATTAAATTAAAAGCATCAAATCAGCCCTATGGTCACATTGTATTTTCTCATTAATAAAAATAGGATTCCTGAAAATTTGAAAAGGCTTCAAGTATTTGCTCTAACAAGAAAAACGGCATAGATTGTATTGATTTATACCAAAGTATTCATGTTAATATCTTTGCGGTCTAGAATTGATATGATGTGTACAATAAGTACAGTAAGCCGCTTCAGTTGTACACTAAGTAGAAATTTCAGGGTCTGATATGGTAATTGTTTCCTTGTGTGTGGCAGAATGGGTCACTGGTGTACGAGAACAAGACAGAGTTGAACGAGGAGGACCTCAGCGGGGCCGTGCACTACGACGCTCTTCACAACATTCTGGCTGGTAACACTCTCAACACACCTTCAGAAACCTCATACACAAGGAACACTGAATCCCCCAGAGTTGAATCCTATGGGACATACAGTGGATCCCTGGAGTCATCGCACAGAGGTGGATCAGTAGCATCCCCGAGTTCATCTGCTCGTGGGATTTTAAAGACGTACGGTGGGTCAGGAATAACAAGCGGCTCCACATCAGCTTCTAAGAGCTCCTCTACAGGTCGTATTGGAGCCACTACCACTATCCTAGATACATCACACCCCTTACTTACTGGATCAGACTCTGTACGTAGTGGGTCATCTGCGCAAGAAAGAAGTTCACATGAATCCTTCGGTTCAGAGTCCTACGGTGTATCCACAGGGGGAACGAGAAGAGCAGGTTGCCTCTCCTGCATTCTTTTGGCAGGCTCGGGATATTCCAGCCAAGACTCATCCCGCAGGGGTTCTCTTGGTTACTCAGGTGCAGGTGGCGAAGTGGGTAGAGGCTACAGCGCGAGGAAGGAGATGAGTATGGAGGAGCACTACGAGGATGGACAACTAGTTCATGGTCGACAGGATTCCCGTAGGTTCAAGGACGGCCAGCTGGTACACGAGAACAGGAGGCAGTACTCCGAATCCCCCTCACAGGTAAACTTTTAAACACTTTATACAAACACACGAGTGTTATAAACATTTGTCAGGAGATCCAAATGTCGTACTGGCGACAATAGTGAAGAAAAGACACACGTTGATGAATAAGGTTTTGCTGGGGCAATGTTTAACTCCGTGTAGAGCTGTATCAAATCAGGACTTTGAGAGATCTACACAGAGCCAAATGTTGTGGCAATAATCGTTTGTTTTGCAACGTGTCTTAACTAGACAGTAGCATACACAAAAAAAAAAACATGTTAAAAATCAAACTGAAGATGAGCGCTGTATGGCCCTGGAAACCACTGAGTCACTTCAGTGGTGGCCCCCTGAAGAGGGCCTCTGTGGTAGGCTCATACATACAATAAACTTTTTTATCTTGTTTTATTTTCTCCCTGTCGGCTCAGTCGTGACACCTTACGCAAATAAATGAGATATTTGATTGCCAATAAATTTTGTTTCCTTATTACATTGTTTCAACGTTGATAAATTCTTGAAAAATTCAGTTTTACTGTTGCGTTCTCTTTCAAATTTTAGTAATAATTCCTTACTGATATATGAATTTTCTTAATTTTTGTTGCAAAACATACTGTAATACCTTAATAATGTTTATTAGAATTTTTTTTTATAGTGATTGAAGTATTAATATACTTATCTTAAGACACGAAGAGTGTTCCTTTGTTTTGTTAAGTGGACCAAGAAGTAAGCCAGAGGAAGGTCTGGTCAAAAGACCGGAAGTTGCAAAGGCAGGGGAATTTTTCACATTTTTCCTGACAAACAAAATACACCACCACAATGAATTATAACTACAATGAATTATAAGTCCGAATTGTTGCAGGTATCTTATCCAGCTGCTCTTGAAACAGCGCCTACTTCATACGCCTCGCCTGCCCTCTCTTCGCCGTCGTTATCTGCTTCAGGCACAGGTATCAGGGAAGCGGATATTGAGTCCTCGTCAGGCGTGTGTGACTCTAGCACCTGTCAGAATGGTGGTACTTGTTTGGTCGGCCTCCACGGCCCCATCTGTGCCTGTAACTTCGGTTTTAGAGGTACGTTAAGACTATATCTGCCTGTGATACACTGGTTACGTATTGAATATCTTTTGTTTTAATTCATTCATTACCACTCCTTCCCGTCCCTCCCCCAACACACATTCGTCAACATTTCTGTAAAAAAAATTCCAGCATCTGTTCAGTGAATTACCTTATGCTTTACAAAAATATAAAAAGCATCCACTTTCAAGTATCTTAAAACATTCACTCCCATAATCACTCCTTCAGTCTGGCCTCTTATTTTATATTCTGTAATTCTACAAAATTATGAGTTACTGTATTTATAGTTGTATCATCACGTTTTCGAGAGTCATTGGCCCTTTTCTTAATTCACTTTTACCTTTTTCTCTTCACGCCCTTCCAAACTTCTCTACCACCCGCTACAACTTATCTTCCGAAGGTTTCAGCAAGACTGTGCCATCTACAAACAGCGTCTATTATTAATAATAACCCCTCTGGATCTCTGATTTCTTTGTATCATCATTATACATAGGCTAATATCATTATAAAATAAATAAAAAAATCCTAACCCATGTAAAGCATTATTTAATTAGCTAGTGTTTACTGAATGCTCTTTAGCGCTGTTCAGGAACACGATAGCAATACTAAATGCTCCTAAGTTTGACTATGTTTGGGACTTCTTCAGGTCCTGAATGCGCTGAGCTGCACTGTCCTAAAGGATTCTGTCGACGGGGTGGTTCATGCAGCATCGAGGACGGCGTCCACGTCTGCGTGTGCCGAGGTGGCTTCTCTGGCTATCGCTGCGAGACACGCACAAAGAGACACGCGAGAAAACTCGCTCTCACACAAGGTGGCCACCTCTGATGTGCTAGCGAACATAAACACGCCATACCACCTGCTGATAGTATATCTTTATGTTTTACACACACCAACATAAGAATATTTGGCAAGGCTTCCTAAATCTCGATACCGGTAGATATAACCACAAACTTCCATGTGATATTTTTGTTACTGTAGATAAATACGGAATGTTAAAGAAAGGTAGTAAGTCACCCCCGGCTTACTATTAACAGCTCTCAGTCAGTGTGGGACGCGAATACTCAATGGTTGTACATATTTAATAGTCTAAATACTTAGACCCATTTACTTATAGCTTCCCCCTAATACAAGGACTGCAGAGCACTCACTGTAACACTTGACACAACTTATATTATTAGTCTACTGATGACAACCTACACTTGAGAGATTCAATCCCTTTTATCTTGTTGTACCTTGTACCCTGCTGGATGACCTTGCACCCTGCTGGATGACCCTGTACCCTGCTGGATGACCCTGTACCCTGCTGGATGACCCTGTACACTGCTGGATGACCTTGTACCCTGCTGAATGACCCTGTACTCTGCTGAATGACCCTGTACCCTGCTGGATGACCCTGTACACTGCTGGATGACCTTGTACCCTGCTGGATGACCCTGTACCCTGCTGGATGACCTTGTACCCTGCTGGATGACCTTGTACCTTTCTGGATGACCCTGTACTCTGCTGGATAACCCTGTACCCTGCTGGATGACCCTGTACCCTGCTGGATGACCTTGTACCTTTCTGGATGACCCTGAACCTGCTGGATAACCTTGTACCCTGCTGGATGACCCTGAAAGTGTGATCTCATTACCACGTATGCTAGAGGTCATTCTGAGGTTCAGGGGTTCAATAATACTTTTCAAAACTTGGTGCTTCACATTGTTCCATAAGTTCATTCCTTATTTATACTTGAGTAGTTCATGTGTCCTGAGGTGTTTCCTGTTTTTTTAATTAGTGACCCATACTGGTATTATTTGTAGACTTATTAATAGTAGTAGTTGAAGTATTATTATTAGTAGTAGTAATATCAGCAGTAGAAGTAGTAGTAATATTAGAAATAGTAATGGTAGTTCAAGTAGTAGTAGTAGTGGTAGTAGTAGTAGTAGTAGTAGTAGTAGTAGTAGTAGCAGGGGTAGCAGGAGTAGTAAGCTCTAGTAATGGTATCAGTAATAAGAGCTTTGGTCAATATTATTCCATTTTAAATTTCTAGTTATCAGTGTTACTAACATATGGTGTTTCTTCTTGTGTTGCTGTCAGCAGTGTGAGTCCAAACAGATGCAAAACAAAGAAAAGGTTTTCCGATATATGTCTTATGGTGTATCCAGACAGGCTCGATGGATTTGATAAAGGGATATACGTGACAAAATTCCACTCATCTCACAGAATAATCTCGTTATACACTCTGAGATCCAGTCTTTCATGTTTTCGACATGAAGTGTAAGGAGATGATACACTATCATGTTAAGCTACAGTTGTGGTGAAATCATGGTCAGAGGCTTCTCAGAACACCGAGACAATGGCAGAGGCTGACAAGAGGGACACAATGACACTGGTAGCAGAGATTACCTTTAATACCATTAAAAGGAATCCCTGTTATCAGCTTCCTGATCTCCTCTTAACTTCACAACACACGCACCATCACCTGATCTTAGCTCTCTGCTGGCATATCTTGTGTGCTGTTCTCTTGATCTTCCTCCTGAGATTTTCCTCGCATCTTCTCATGACTTGTCTTCTCTCTCTCTCTCTCTCTCTCTCTCTCTCTCTCTCTCTCTCTCTCTCTCTCTCTCTCTCTCTCTCTCTCTCTCTCTCTCTCTCTCCCTCAATCGTCATTGGATAATAATCCAGAACGGTCCGAGATGTCATCTAAAAATTCCCTGTTTTTGGTGTGGGTTAAAGTGAATGTCACTTCGTAAAGTTGTGATGTTTCGGGTCATAGTGAGTGTATTGTGAGACGTGACTAACCATGTCTTACTGGTTATCTCAAAACACTTTCAGTCTTTATGGCTCACGTGCTGGCCTGGAGATTTACGACTCACTTTCCGCTAGTTCAAGCCTCATAAGTACAGTGTTTTTTTTCGGTCTGGCTATACATATATATATATATATATATATATATGTATAGTGAAATTGCTGACCTTGAAAATGTGAAGAGAACCTTCACCGCACGCATAAGTGCGATAAACCACCTCAACTACTGGGAACGCTTGAAGTTCCTAAACCTGTACTCTCTAGAACGCAGGCGGGAGAGATACATTATTATATACACACGGAAAATTCTCGAGGGCTTAGTACCAAACTTGCACACAAAAATCACTCCCTACGAAAGCAAAAGACTCGGCAGGCGATGTAACATCCCCCCCAATGAAAAGCAGGGGTGCCACTAGCACGTTGAGGGACAACACAATAAGTGTCAGGGGCCCAAGATTGTTCAACTGCCTCCCAACATACATCAGGGGGATTACCAACAAGCCCCTGGCTGTCTTCAAGCAGGCACTGGACAGGCACCTCAAGTCGGTACCTGATCAGCCAGGCTGTGGTTCGTACGTTGGACTGCGTGCGGCCAGCAGTAACAGCCTGGTTGATCAGCCTCTGGTCCAACATGAGGCCTGGTCACAGACCGGGCCGCAGGGGCGTTGACCCCTGGAACACTCTCCAGGTAGACTCCATGTATATATCCTCTTCGTCTGAAAAGAGTCTCTGGCTAGACCGAAAATATTTATTAGATTCTAGCAGATAAACCCGTAAGGTTAGTGTTAGGCTCAGTCCGTTATGTTTAATGTTATTATTTGTGGTTAATATGAGGGAGCGTACAAAGAACGACATGACGAACTCCTTAGTGAGAGTGTAGAAGTACAGTGCCCAGGAGTGTGGTCGTGAAGCACAGTACTCACCTAGTTGTGGTTGCAGGGGTCGAGTCATAGCTCCTGGTCCCGCCTCTTCACTGGCCGCTACTGGGTCACTCTCCCTTCGCCATGAGCTTTATCATATCTCATCTTAAAGCTATGAATGGATCCTGCCTCCACTACATCACTTCCCACGCTATTCCACTTCCCGACCACTCTGTGACTGAAGAAATACTTCCTAACATCTCTGTGATTCATCTGAGTCTTCAACTTCCAACTGTGTCCCCTTGTTGCTGTGTCCCATCTCTGGAACATTCTGTCTCTGTCCACCTTGTCAATTCCTCTCAGTATTTTATATGTCGTTATAATGTCCCCCCTATCTCTCCTGTCCTCCAGCATCGTCAGGTCGATTTCCCTTAACCTCTCCTGTGTGTGTGTGTGTGTGTGTGTGTGTGTGTGTGTGTGTGTGTGTGTGTGTGTGTGTGTGTGTGTGTGTGTGTGTGTGGTCGTGAAGAGACAATATGGAGGACAAGCTGTTATTGGAACAATGTCTCGCTCTCTGCAGAGTTTTGTCAAGTCTTGATAAAGCTCCACACTGAGGGGAAGAGCTTTTCTGTCAGCTCTCTTCATAACCAGTAGCTAGTATAAGGCATTATTAATTTCACCTTTTTGTAATAATTGTAGGCTATTATTATTTTATTATTATTATTATTATTATTATTATTATTATTATTATTATTATTATTATTATTGTTATTATTAATAAAAGGGTTGTGTTCAGAGTATGTTAATAACCTATTTTGTGATTAGTTTCAACTTCTTCCACTTGACTCCCGTCTGTTTGGGACTGCAGAGAGTCGAGTCTTAGCTCCAGGTCCTGCCTCGTAACTGGCAGTTACCGGATTCACTGCCTCCTACCCTGGTGGGCCTCTGTCATATCTGTTCATGAAGTCATGTATGGAGTCTGCTTCTTATTCCACACCATTAAAGTTCTTGACCACCCTGAGGCTGGCGAGCCCTGCATCCTGGTGAAGGGTTTTTGATCCAAGGAATTTGAGCTACGTTCTCCATTACCTCCCATTCTCCAGACTCCTACGGGCTCAGCGCTTCCTCACACATATAATAATAATTCTGATAAACTGGCTGAAGTAATAATTCCTGACATCCCTGTAACTCGTGTGCGTAAAGTTTCCAGCTGTGCCCTCGTGTACCCGTTTCCCGCATCTCAAAAAGTCTATCCCTGTCCACAATAACAAGACCTCTTAGTAGTGACACCTGTGGAGTCGGGGCCAGGAGCTGAGTCTCGACCCCTGCAACCACAATTAGGTGAGTACTTGTTATACCTGTGGAACCACACTTGTTACACCTGTGGAACCACACTTGTTACACCTGTGGAACCACACTTGTTACGCCTGTTTAAGCACACTTGTTTCACCTGTGGAAGCCCACTTGTTACACCTGTGGAAGCACACTTGTTACACCTGTGGAAGCACACTTGTTACACCTGTGGAAGCACACTTGTTACACCTGTGGAAGCACACTTGTTACACCTGTGAAAATAGGTAAGTACAGAGAGGAAGAGCGTCTGTCTCGCAATTAGCAGACGGAGGATCAAGCCTCCGCCATGTCTTGTGCTGGATGACCACACGGGTTTAGCGCTTAACATGAATTATTTATTTTATTTATTTGTTACACCTGTGGATCCACACTTGTTACATCTGTGGAACCACACTTGTTATACCTGTGGAACCACACTTGTTACACCTGTGGAACTACACTTGTTACACCTGTGGAACCACACTTGTTACACCTGTGGAACCACACTTGTTACACCTGTGGAACCACACTTGTTACACCTGTGGAACCACACTTGTTACACCTGTTTAAGCACACATGTTACACCTGTGGAACCACACTTGTTACACCTGTGGAACCACACTTGTTTCACCTGTGGAAGCACACTTGTTACACCTGTGGAACCACACTTGTTACACCTGTGGAACCACACTTGTTACACCTGTGGAACCACACTTGTTACACCTATTTAAGCACACTTGTTACACCTGTGGAACCACACTTGTTTCACCTGTGGAAGCACACTTGTTACACCTGTGGAACCACACTTGTTTCACCTCTGGAACCACACTTGTTACACCTATTTAAGCACACTTGTTACACCTGTGGAACCACACTTGTTACACCTGTTTAAGCACACTTGTTACACCTGTTTAAGCACACTTGTTACACCTGTTTAAGCACACTTGTTACACCTGTGGAACCACACTTGTTACACCTGTGGAACCACACTTGTACACCTGTGGAACCACACTTGTTACACCTGTGGAACCACCTGTTACACCTGTGGAACCACACTTGTTACACCTGTGGAACCACACTTGTTACACCTGTGGAACCACACTTGTTACACCTGTGGAACCACACTTGTTACACCTGTGGAACCACACTTGTTACACCTGTGGAACCACACTTGTTACACCTGTGGAACCACACTTGTTACACCTGTGGAACCACACTTGTTACACCTGTGGAACCACACTTGTTACACCTGTGGAACCACATTGTACACCTGTGGAACCACACTTGTTACACCTGTGGAACCACACTTGTATACACCTGTGGAACCACACTTGTTACACCTGTGGAACCACACTTTTATGTGGAACCCACTTTTATGTGGAACCACACTTGTTACACCTGTGGAACCACACTTTTACCTGTGGAACCACTTGTACACCTGTGAACCACACTTGTTACACCTGTAAACTTGTTACACTGTGAACCACTTGTTACACCTGTGGAACCACACTTGTTACACCTGTGGAACCACACTTGTTACACCTGTGGAACCACATTGTTACACCTGTGGAACACACTTGTTACACCTGTGGACACTTTACACCTGTGGAACCACACTTGCACATGTGGACCCACTTGTTACACCTGTAACCACACTTTTACACCTGTGGAACCACTGTACCTGTGGAACCACACTTGTTACACCTGTTTAGCACTGTTACACCTGTGGACCACACTTGTTACACCTGTGGAACCACACTTGTTTCACCTGTGGAAGCACACTTGTTACACCTGTGGAACCACACTGTTACACCTGTGGAACCACACTTGTTACACCTGTGGAACCACACTTGTTACACCTATTTAAGCACACTTGTTACACCTGTGGAACCACACTTGTTTCACCTGTGGAAGCACACTTGTTACACCTGTGAACCCACTTGTTTCACCTGTGGAACCACATTGTTACACCTGTTTAAGCACACTTGTTACACCTGTGGAACCACACTTGTTACACCTGTTTAAGCACACTTGTTACACCTGTTTAAGCACACTTGTTACACCTGTTTAAGCACACTTGTTACACCTGTGGAACCACACTTGTTACACCTGTGGAACCACACTTGTTACACCTGTGGAACCACACTTGTTACACCTGTGGAACCACACTTGTTACACCTGTGGAACCACACTTGTTACACCTGTGGAACCACACTTGTTACACCTGTGGAACCACACTTGTTACACCTGTGGAACCACACTTGTTACACCTGTGGAACCACACTTGTTACACCTGTGGAACCACACTTGTTACACCTGTGGAACCACACTTGTTACACCTGTGGAACCACACTTGTTACACCTGTGGAACCACACTTGTTACACCTGTGGAACCACAATTGTTACACCTGTGGAACCACACTTGTTACACCTGTGGAACCACACTTGTTACACCTGTGGAACCACACTTGTTACACCTGTGGAACCACACTTGTTACACCTGTGGAACGACAACTGACACATCTTTCAAGTCTTACCAGTCGGTTTTCTCAAGTTTTGTGACCTACAGGAACGACCTACTTCACCAGTGTTTTTGTCCACTCGTGACTCCGTCTACCACTGCTTCACCTCATCTGGCATCGGTATTTAAGGCCCATCTGAGCGAATATGCTGCACTTTTATTCAGATTGATGGAGTGAACACATCGACTCCAGGCTGATGGACTGATCACCTCCCCATTGGACTGAAGAAGCCACTGCCTGCCGAAACGTTTCCAGAATAAAGATACCCACATGTTGCACTAGTGTCTCGTTTATCAACTTGTCAGTTTTCTAAATCATTTATTCACAATTCTACATCATGTCCCCTTCCCTCGTGCAGTGATCCACTATAATGTATTCATACTCGAGTAAGATGTCTAATGGTTGTAATCATAGCGTTAAATTTGAAAGGGGTGGACCGGTAAGCCAATGGAAGGCCTCGGTCAGGCGACGGAAAGCTCCAGCTGTGGGTCATCATATAACTAAGACCCACGTCAGGAAACACTTGTCCTGTTTCCTGACAAAGCTTACCTAACCTAGCCTACCTGTTGTCTACCTGGAGGGCGTTCCGGTGTTGTTACTTGTAAAAGCACCTGCTCAAGAAACTCTCGCTTAAGTGTTAGTAATAATTTATCACAAGTTATATATACTGATGGATCCAAGCAGGTGTGTACTGGCAGGGCTGAAGCCGCTCTTGTTGCCACCTACTTAGATAATAATTATAGAAATTATATTGAGTTAGTCATAAGAATTAACAACTGGGCATCTACACTGCAAACTGAATTGTTTACCATCCTAATGGCGCAAAAGTTAACTTATGGTGTCCCGTAGCTCGATCGTTAGCGCACTCAGCTCATACTGAGGACCGGAGTTCGAATCTCCGGTAAGGCTGGAAAACATTAGAACGTGTTTTCATAAAACACCTGCCCTACCTGTTCACCCATCAGTGTAAAATTGTATCTGGGTGTTAGTCGACTGGTGTGGGTCGCATCCTGGGATAAAACTGACCTAATTTGCCCGAAATGCTCTGCATAACAAGCGGCTTTCTACATAGCAGTATGTCATTGATGTCAGCTAGGCCTGTATACCTTGTACATGTACTTGTAGTAAATAAAGATATTATTATTATTATTATTATTATAATAATTATTATTATTATTATTATTATTATTACACTGAACTTGACTGTGATTGTAATTTACTGATTCTATGTCATCACTGAAGGCTCTTGACTCACATAACTACTCCAACAATATGCTTATTGGAAAAGCCAAGTATGGATACTAAAAAAAAAGGAAAAAGGAATTAATGTATATTTGTTATGGATTCCATCACAATTGCATTACTCCTTGATAAAGTTGCTAAATTAGCCCCCCAAAAAAAAGTACCCTTATGGCAAAAGTAGAATATAACTTTGGTGTGTCTGTGCCTAGCATTATGAATAATATTAGGAGAGAAGTATATAATGAAGCTGAATGTTATAGGAAGGCAGTTAGAAGCCTGAGTACATCTATCATCCAATATAACACGAACGTAGATAAGTACGTTTATGGAGCAATCTGTACGTGAATGGCGTACAATACCGACAAGATGAAAGTTAGACACATGTGCAACATCTGGGTGTCTTTAATGTAGACGTTTCGCCCTCCAGTGGCTTTATCAATACAAATTCAAGGACATAATTTGAAGACAGTAGAACTATATACAAAACATGAGGTAATCAGTCCCTCAGCCTTGAGTCGTATCTTATCTTAATTCCAATAATGAAAATGGCATGAAAAACAGTCACAAATTAGAAAATTAGAAAAAAAAAATAAGAACAACAGGGGAATTCTCATCAGCGTGGTTTCAGAATACGACACAAGAAGGGCGTTTCAAAAATACAGAAAGGGGTAATACGTTACAGCAGGAAAGCGACATTCTAACTATACTGGCAGTAGCTGACCATTATATCAACTGCACCAGTGTTAATGGCAGGGAAACACAGGAGAAACCGCTAAATCTACAAAACAAACTCCAAGGAAACTGTCAGGCTATAGCGGCGGTTCTTTCCCTCAGTGCTAAAGGCGGGAAGGAAGTGGTTTAGTTAAACAGCCAAGGATATTTTTTCAATAGCTGACTTCCATATTAACTGACCAGTGTACATTAGGAGGGAAACATAGGAGAAAACGCCAAATCTAACGACAAAACTCCAAGGAATCTGTCAGGGTATAGTGGCCGTTTTTTCCCTCACTGCTTTTAAAAATTGCTGACACATCAACTCTACGAGGACCAGTCAACATCACAACGAGCCCCGCTAAATGGGATTGATGGGGCTTTGGAAGGACATCGCCATTGATTAATTTTTTTTTTTACCCTGCCAGGAGGATGGAAATGAGCAAGAAGTGTGATAGGTGAAGCCGGACTGTGATGTGAGGAGTGAAGGGAGTTTCAAGTAAGGGGATAAGTTAGGGGTGAGGGGGGTATATGTTAACTGGAAATTTACTAGTAATCAGTGGTGATTTCTAGAGTAGCTACTAGGCCATTGCTAGGTGTCTGATAGGATCAGTGGTTTCTTTTTAATAAAAAAATAAAGAAAAGAAAACAAATTTTTGTTGTGAAGTGATAGAGTGAAGAGTGACCATGGCTGGCGTAAGAGGGGTTCAGGCTGCCCCATAATTATGTTTATCATTATACTACATTTCTCTGAAGAAGGAAATCAGTCATGGGGACTGGAAAAGGTGAATGGGGTGATAGCTCCCTGGAAAGTGAAAGCCCAACAGTGGCCATCCTACCAGAAACGTAAGTGCCACTATCGCCGCAAGGTATGGCAACCCCACATATCCAAACAAAAACAGTGGCCCACAGCTTTTATAGTGGCGCTATTAAGTGGTGATATCCATACTAATCCATTGACCTCAAACTATGGTACAGGTGCAAAACAGAAAGATAAGTCACGGTGATAATGATGGTCTAGTAGCTAGTAATGATAACCTTAACTCTATATGTAATGCACAGATAGGTCAATGTGAGACAATAGAACCACTCTTAATATCTCAGACACCACCAGACATATGTATACACTGTACTAAGGTACGAAAGAAGAACAGTAAACTTACTGTATGTAAAATGTGTAAGGGGTGGGTGCATAATGGATGTGTGTTCGATTATGGTAATGGTGCCAGATTTCATTTTGTTTGTAACAAATGCACTTTGGCACAGTTACCCTTTAGCAATGATGACATTGATTTACCTATTTTTAATGCTAATGACCCCTTACCATATATTGATGATTATGGTTGCT
>WNWK01008474.1:0-84295 GCA_009830355.1 Cherax destructor | reverse complement strand
TGCATTATACAAAATGTTGAAATATGGTTGTTTTTTTTTTTAACTTTTTTGGGAAAAAAAAATTCACTAAAAGCAAAACGTAAAACATATCGCAAACTCCCCATGTAATTCAATAGAACCATCATTCCTCAATAACCTGTGAAAGAATCATGATGCTCTTATAAATACTCTTTGCATGAGAGGGATAATAATGTCAATAACTTATTCCTAAGTTATAGATAATTATGTTTGTGTAAAAATCTTAGATAATGGCGCGCCAAATCTCGGAGCACTATACTTCTCCGTATACTATCATTAACTCTAAAACTAGTGTGTTGCATGCATACTGGTCAGAGCCCGTCATAAGTCTGAGTCGTCGGTAAACGAGTACGTCGCTAAGTGAGGAAAGGCTGTATTAGAGCTGATTTCCTCTATTCTGTTTATTTCAATATACAGCACACTACTGTATAAACATTTAAAAATATACCAGAAATGTTATAAATGGTGCAAAGGTAACATTAAAACAATATCAAAGATGGTTGACACAAACTACCATTATAATATGCTCCTCCCTTAGTGACGAAGTCGTTTAACAAGGTGGTCTTAGGAACGGAACTCCATCATTAAGTGAGGAGAGGCTGTATAATATAAAACTATGTAATTCTATGGAAAACAATAAAGCTCTTTCAGTGAAATCTCGGTGGTGAGAAAGACTACTGTTTTAGAGATGCATCTTATCATTGCAACACTAGAGCTAATGTCACAGGCTCATAAAAGTAATGTATCTCATGCTTTGAATACTAAAACACCTTAAAATACATCTTATATTATAAGAAACTAGTGTACAGTGTTACACACTGACAACAACAAAAATGAAAAAGAAATCATAATTTGACATAAATAAATGGTAAAACAAATACAGTGGTCCCTCGGTTTTCGTGCATCTCCAAACTCGAACATTTATGTAAGTGTATTTTCGTAAGTGCTGTTGCAAGTTTATTTTTGGGGGTCTGAAATAGACTAACCTACGTGACATTATTTGTTAAGGAAGTAAATTCGTTCGGTAATGGCACTTGAGCAACATTCTGGAACGAATTTTCGGCGAAAACCGAGGGACCACTGTACAGTGGACCCCCGAGTAACGTAAAAACTTCATTCCAGAAGGCTGCTCAAGTGCCATTACCCAACGAATTTACTCCATTAAGGAATAATGTCAAGTAGGTTAGTCCATTTCAGACCCCCAAAAATACACTTACAAAAGTACTTACAATATTATACTTACATAATTGTACGATTTCCGGGGTGTTCGTTACTCGGGGGTCCACTGTAATGTACTATAACATTTATGCTGCTGTTGCCACTACATTTTTTTTGTCAACTTCAAAACATCATAAAACCATTTTCTTTTGATTTACATATAATTTGTAGTTCTATTTAAAAAATTCTTCTCTTTCAAACTATTTTTTTTTTTGCTAGGTACACATGGAAATTAAAAATGCATGACCTTCCACAGTTAATGGCTTAATACCAATTTCCTATGAGTATACCTGGAGAGGTATACTCATACCCTAGTCTTAAGGTGTATTAATCATAGCAATGCTCAACACATTAAATTATAATATTACAGTGGTACCTCGAGTTACGATATTTTTTCGTTCGAGAATGCTGTTCAAGTGCCAATACCAAACGAATTTATCCCCATAAGGAATAATGTAAAATAGACTAGTCCTTTTACACCCCCAAAAATATACCTACAAAAGCATTTAAAAAAATAAACTTACATAAAAGGGCGATTTTGGGGACCATCGTAACTCGAGGTACCACTGTATATCTATACTACAAACAAATTTGTAACTTACCAAGTAATTTCTTTGCTTCTCAGTTTAGAATTTGTGAAACTCTGCTCCACCTCGTCCAGTAAATCATCAATGTCATCTGCCATTGTTGCCTGTCAGAGTATTTATCTCAGTTCATGAAATAATTACACTACAATAATAATAATAATAATAATAATAACAATAGCAATAATAATAATAATAGTAATAATAAAATATAAATAAATCATAATGAAATAAATAGTAATATAATAATAATAAAATAAAATAGTAATAAAATTAATATAATAATAATCAAATGATAATAAATATAACAAAATATATAAAAATAATGAAATAAAATAATTAATAATACAGTGGACCCTCGGATATCGGACGTTCTGGGTATCGGCCAATTTGGATATCGGAAACTTTTTTGACCAAAATTCTATCCCAGATTTTGGCTGTCAACTCAGAAATCAGCCGTATTGGACGCGTCCGCCCACCACTCTGCCGCGTTCATGAGTCAGTCTGGCTGTGTCTCAGTGAGTGAGCAAGACTCCTCACATTCATCCAAACATTTCGTTATAATCCATTGTTTTTTGTGGTTGTTGATTGAATGCAACTGCAAAATAAGCCACCATAGGCCCAAAGAAAGTTTCTAGTGCCAGCCCTTTGGTACCTAAAGTCCTTATGGAGGGGGATTCCCCTTCCAAACAATAATCAGTCCACCCTCTCTCCTCCTCCCTGTCTTCCATACGCCAACAAGAGTCTTCAATAAAGGTATGTAATAGTGATTTAAATGTTCATTTATCCATTTCATTAGTCATTTTATTTAGTTCTCATTGTTTTGTGTATGTAAAACTATAGTTAATCTTTAAAAAAATTATTTTTTGTTAATATTTTTGGGTGTCTGGAACAGATTATGTAATTGTATTTACATTAATTCTTATGAGAAATATTATTTTGTTTTTTGGCCTTTTCGGATTTAAGCCGACCTTCTGGAATAGATTACTGCTGATAACCGAGGGTCCACCGTATAATAAAATAATAAAATGATAAATGATAATATAATAAAATAATAAAGAAATAATAATAATAATAATAATAAATAAAAATCAAATCAAATAAAATAATATTAATAAACTATAATCAATAAAATAAAATAATAATAATAATAACAATAATACATATTTTAAGAAAAAGAGGATAAATAAGTATACAAGATATGATGTAGGGCGTAATGACAGTAGTTTGTTGGACTATGTATTGGTAGATAAAAGACTGTTGAGTAGACTTCAGGATGTACATGTTTATAGAGGGGCCACAGATATATCAGATCACTTTTTAGTTATAGCTACAGTGGGAGTAAAAGGTAGATGGGATACAAGGAAAATAGAATCAGTAAGTAAAAGAGAGGTGAAGGTTTATAAACTAAAAGAGGAGGCAGTTAGGGTAAGATATAAACAACTATTGGAGGATAGATGGGCTAGTGAGAGTGTAGGCAATGGGGTCGAAAATGTATGGGGTAGATTTAAAAATGTAGTGTTAGAGTGTTCAGCAGAAGTTTGTGGTTACAGGCGAGTGGGTGCGGGAGGGAAGAGGAGCGATTGGTGGAATGATGATGTAAAAGAGTAGTAAGGGAGAAAAAGTTAGCATATGAGAGGTTTTTACAAAGTAGAAGTGATGCAAGGAGGGAAGAGTATATGGAGAGAAAAAGAGAGGTTAAAAGAGTGGTGAAGCAATGTAAAAAGAGAGCAGATGAGAGAGTGGGTGAGATGTTATCAGCAAATTTTGTTGAAAATAAGAAAAAGTTTTGGAATGAGATTAATAAGTTGAGGAAGCCTAGAGAACAAATGGATTTGACAATTAAAAATAGGAGAGGAGAGTTATTAAATGGAGAGTTAGAGGTATCGGGAAGATGGAGAGAATATTTTGAGGATTTGTTAAATGTTGATGAAGACAGGGAAGCTGTAATTTCGTGTGTAGGGCAAGGAGGAATAACATCTTGTAGGAGTGTGGAAGAGCCAGTTGTGGGTGTAGGGAAGTTCGTGAGGCAGTGGGTAGAATGAAAGGGGTAAGGCAGCTGGGATTGATGGGATAAAGATAGAAATGTTAAAAGCAGGTGGGGATATAATTTTGGAGTGGTTGGTGCTATTATTTAATAAATGTATGGAAGAGGGTAAGGTACCTAGGGATTGGCAGAGAGCGTGTATTGTTCCTTTGTATAAAGGCAAAGGGGACAAAAGAGAGTGCAAAAATTATAGGGGAATAAGTCTGTTGAGTGTACCTGGTAAAGTGTATGGTAGAGTTATTATTGAAAGAATTAAGAGTAAAACAGAAAGCAGGATAGCAGATGAACAAGGGGCTTTAGGAAAGGTAGGGGTGTGTAGACCAAGTGTTTACAGTGAAACATAGGTGAACAGTATTTGGATAAGGGTAAAGATGTTTTGTGGCATTTATGGATTTGGAAAAGGCGTATGATAGGGTAGATAGGGGGCAATGTGGCAGATGTTGCAGGTGTATGGAATAGGAGGAAGGTTACTGAAAGCAGTGAAGAGTTTTTATGAGGATAGTGAGGCTCAGGTTAGAGTGTGTAGGAGGGAAGGGACTATTTCCAGTAAAAGTGGGCCTTAGACAAGGATGTGTGATGTCACCGTGGTTGTTCAATATATTTATAGATGGGGTTGTAAGAGAAGTGAATGCGAGGGTCTTGGCAAGAGGTGTTGGGCTAAAAGATAAAGAAGCAAATACAAAGTGGGAGTTGTCACAGTTGCTTTTGCTGATGACACTGTGCTTTTGGGAGATTCTGAAGAGAAGTTGCAGAGGTTGGTGGATGAATTTGGTAGGGTGTGTAAAAGAAGAAAATTGAAAGTGAATATAGGAAAGAGTAAGGTGATGAGGATAACAAAAAGAATAGGTGACGAAAGATTGGATATTAGATTGGAGGGAGAGAGTATGGAGGAGGTGAATGTATTCAGATATTTGGGAGTGGACATGTCGGCGGATGGGTCTATGAAGGATGAGGTGAATCATAGAATTGATGAGGGAAAAGGGTGAGTGGAGCACTTGGAGTCTGTGGAGACAAAGAACCTTGTCCATGGAAGTAAAGAGGGAATGTATGAGAGTATAGTTATACCAACGCTCTTATATGGGTGTGAAGCATGGGTGATGAATGTTGCAACGAGGAGAAGGCTGGAGGCAGTGGAGATGTCATGTCTGAGGTCAATGTGTGGTGTGAATATAATGCAGAGAATTCGGAGTTTGGAAATTAGGAGGAGGTGCGGGATTACCAAAACGATTGTCCAGAGAGCTGAGGAGGGGTTGTTGAGGTGGTTTGGACATGTAGAGAAATGGAACGAGACAGAGTGACTTCGAGAGTGTATAAATCTGTAGTGGAGGGAAGGCGGGGTAGGGGTCGGCCTAGGAAAGGTTGGAGGGAGGGGTAAAGGAAGTTTTGTGTGCGAGGGCTTGGACTTCCAGCAAGCATGTGTGAGCGTATTTGATAGGAGTGAATGGAGGCATATGGTTTTTAATACTTGACGTGCTGTTGGAGTGTGAGCAAAGTAACATTTATGAAGGGATTCAGGGAAACCGGCAGGCCGGACTTGAGTTCTGGAGATGGGAAGTACAGTGCCGGCACTCTGAAGGAGGGGTGTTAATGTTGCAGTTTTATAACTGTAGTGTAAAGCACCCTTCTGGCAAGACAGTGATGGAGTGAATGATGATGAAAGTTTTTCTTTTTCGGGCCACCCTGCCTTGGTGGGAATCGGCCAATGTGTTAATAAAAAAAAAAAACAATATGGTTGTGGCTATAAAAGAAGTAAATGGTTAAGTGTTTGAAAAGATGTGAGATTCAAAGATAATGATTGATACATCACATCAAAGGTACATATAGTATAATATAATAACAATTTGTTGAAAAAGACACATACAACACTTGGGTATTTTTATTTGAGAGATGCTTAAGAAGCTTATACAAATGTATCAGTGAGGTGACAGTAGTGGTACAATGAAGCAGTTACTAGTGGTGGTTACAACAGTATGGCAATCAGTAAGTACCTGTGGCTCATTACTGACAGACTCTGGATTCAACCTAGACCAAGTTAAAATGCTGGGCATGTTTCCCTTTACTCCCTTTACCTGGGTGTTAGCTGACTGTTCTGGGTCACATCATGAGAAAAAGATCAAAGGATCCCAATCGAAATAACCCAGACTGAGTGGCTTTCTTGGGTTATGCTAAATTACTAATACTTCCTCCATTGAAGACACAGCAAGGCTCCAGGTGGACATCAACCAAATCTTTAAATGGGCCGCAGAAAACAATATGAAGTTCAATGATGAGAAATTTCAATTACTCCGATATAGAAAATGTATAAAACAAATTCCAACCACACAATAGAGCGAAAAACTAATGTAAAAGACCTGGGGGTGATCATGTCAGAAGATCTCACCTTTAACCCTTTCGGGGTCGGTGCCGTACTAGTACGTTTTACGAGCAGGGGTTGGTGCCGTACTAGTACGCCCAAATTCTAGCGGCCTCAATTTAAGCAGAAAACGTCTGGTAGGCATACATATGAAAGAATGGGTCTGTGTAGTCAGTGTGCGCAGTATAAAAAAAATCCTGCAGCACACACTGCATAATGAGAAAAAAAAACTGACCGTTTTTTTCGATTAAAACAGCGACTTTGCAGTCGATTTTCGTATGGTATTTATTGATGTATTCTCGTTTTCTTGGTCTCACTTGATAGAATGGAAGATATATTACAGAAATAGAGATGATTTTGATTGGTATGACCAATGACAAGTACAGTGGTACCTCGAGTTACGATGGTCCCCAAAATCGCCCTTTTATGTAAGTTTATTTTTTTAAATGCTTTTGTAGGTATATTTTTGGGGGTGTAAAAGGACTAGTCTATTTTACATTATTCCTTATTGAGATAAATTCGTTTGGTAATGGCACTTGAACAGCATTCTCGAACGAAAAAATATCGTAACTCGAGGTACCACTGTACCTTGAAATTGAGCTCAAACTAGCGAAAATGTTCGATTTTTGACGATGTTCAAGAGTAAACAAATCACACCATGCATCCAATACACATCAACTGGCGAGTCTTATATTCATGCACAAGTGCTCTGATATTATTTATACCATTTTTACAATGATGCAGTTGTATACATAACAGTAAATCTTCTATTTTTGTGTGAGAATAAAAATTCAAAATGGAAAGCAAAAGTAATGGAACAGGGGCCTGGAGACGTGGCTAATGAACAGAGAACATGTTATTTTAGTGCCAGGAATGTCTGCCTTGTTTACTCTGGACCCTATTTTGAAATTGGCATCGTTTGAAATTTGTGTGAAATTGGAAAATTGCCATTTTCTGACCACTATTTTGGGTAGATGAATTTAGTAAATAGGTGGTTTCTTGTACTCAATCGATAAAAGAAATGGAGTTCTAGCGAAATAGCTATAATTTTAGGAGACTGAAACATTGGAATTTGTCGAAAATAGGGCTCGAAGTGGGTGAAATCGTCGATGCGTCAGTGTCATAGATATCGCAAACTTCGCGAAAGCATAATTCCGTTAGTTTTCGATCACATTTCATAATTTTGGTGGCGTTATGAACGGAAAAAGATTCTCAATCATTTCATAAGAAAAAATTAATTTTTTTTTCCCAAAAATTTTTCGACCCCAGGAACACGTTTCCGAGAAGGCCTGTCGACCCCCAAAGGGTTAAAGACCATAACATTGTATCAATCGCATCTGCTAGAAAAATGACAGGATGGATAATGAGAACCTTCAAAACCATGGTAGCCAAGCCCAAAATGACACTCTTCAGGTCGCTTGTTCTATCTAGGCTGGAATATTGCTGCGCACTAACAGCACCTTTCAAGGCAAGTGAAATTGCTGACCTAGAAAATGTACAGAGAACCTTCACGGCTCACATAATTGTGATAAAACACCTCAATTACTGGGAACGCTTGAAGTTCCTCAACCTGTACTTCCTAGAACGCAGGCGGGAGAGATACATGATTATATACACTTGGAAACTCCTAGAGGGATTAGTACCAAACTTGCACACGAAAATCACTCCCTATGAAAGGAAAAGACTCAGCAGATGATGCAGCATCTCCCCAATGAAAAGCAGGGTTGCCACTAGTATGATAAGAGACAATGCAATAAGTGTCAGGGGCCCAAGACTCTTCAACTGCCTTCCAGTATACATATGGGGGATTACCAATAGACCCTTGGCTGTCTTAAAGCAGATACTGGACAGGCACCTAAAGTCAGTACCTGACCAGCCGGGTTGTGGTTCGCACATCGGGTTGCGTGCAGCCAACAGCAACAGCCTGGTTGATCAGGGCCTGATCCACCATGAGGCCTGGTGACAGACCGGGCCGCAGGGGCATTGACCCCCGGAACCCTCTCCAGGTATACTCTAGGTATTAATTATCAGAATAAAATCATCCTAATGTACTCCCATGTTATTGCTGATGATGCACAAGTGTTTAGCAGAAGATATATGTATGTACGTACATTTGGCAGTACCCTTGACTAATTATTTCCACTAATGAGACATTCAGCTCTTGGCAATGTTATTGTCCAGTAATTACAAAAATACTGCAGCATATTAAGAACATCAGTTTATATTGTTTGCAAAGCACTGCAACAAAATTGTCAGCACCTGGAACACAGTGGACACAATTTCAGTTCAGAAAGGCCAAAGTTATTGGACCAGCAGCTCTACAAGGACCACTGCCCCCTCAAGGGAGGTTCCTTGATGCTGGTGAGGGGCTCTTGATCTAGGGAATTGGATCTGTGCTCTAGTTTCCTGAATTGAGCCTGAATACCTTCCATCCCCCCACATGCGCTGTATAATCCTACGGGTTTTGCGCTCCCCCATGATTATTATAATAATAATAATAATAATAATAATAATAACAATCTGATGTGTCATATATTCATTTATTTTAAATTTACTTACCTGTGTTTATATACAGTATTGCAAAGGAGACAGGATCTTCATATGTAAGCTGTGTTGAAGACAAGGTTAGCTCCATGGACAACCATATCTCTACTTACATCCTATGTACATTTGTTCAAATGAAGACCAGATATGGAGGATGTGTTATGAGGCACAACAATTATAAATTGAATGTAAATCAAAATTTTGTAGTCTCTACTAAGTTATGATCAATTAAATGTTTTTATGTCTTAGAATTGCTGCTTATCAAAATATATTCAGTATACAGTGGTACCTCGGCATACGAACAGCTCACAACTCGAACAATTATGTAAGTGTATTTTTGTAAGTGCTTTTGTAAGTGTATTTTTGTAAGTGCTTTTGTAAGTGTATTTTTGGGGGTCTGAAACGGATTAATCTAATTTACATTATTCCTTATGGTAACAAATTCGTTCTGTATCGGCACTCAAACAGCCTTCTGGAACGAATTAAGCTTGTAACCCGATGTACCACTGTAGTATTAGTATTTATTTTTATTAACACATCAGCCGATTCCCACCAAGGCAGGGTGGCCCGAAAAAGAAAAACTTTCATCATCATTCACTCCATCACTGTCTTGCCAGAGGGGTGCTTTACACTACAGTTATAAAACTGCAACATTAACACCCCTCCTTCAGAGTGCAGACACTGTACTTCCCATCTCCAGGACTCAAGTCCGGCCTGCCGGTTTCCCTGAATCCCTTCATAAATGTTACTTTGCTCACACTCCAACAGCACGTCAAGTATTAAAAACCATTTGTCTCCATTCACTCCTATCAAATACGCTCACACATGCTTGCTGGAAGTCCAAGCCCCTCGCACACAAAACCTCCTTTACCCCCTTCCCTCCAGCCTTTCCTAGGCCGACCCCTACCCCGCCTTCCCTCCACTACAGATTTATACACTCTCGAAGTCATTCTGTCTCATTCCATTCTCTCTACATGTCCGAACCACCTCAACAACCCCTCCTCAGCTCTCTGGATAATAGTTTTGGTAATCCCGCACCTCCTCCTAATTTCCAAACTCCGAATTCTCTGCATTATATTCACACCACACATTGACCTCAGACATGACATCTCCACTGCCTCCAGCCTTCTCCTCGTTGTAACATTCATCACCCATGCTTCACACCCATATAAGAGTGTTGGTATAACTATACTCTCATACATTCCCCTCTTTACTTCCATGGACAAAGTTCTTTGTCTCCACAGACTCCGAAGTGCTCCACTCACCCTTTTCCCCTCATCAATTCTATGATTCACCTCATCCTTCATAGACCCATCTGCTGACATGTCCACTCCCAAATATCTGAATACATTCACCTCCTCCATACTCTCTCCCTCCAATCTGATATCCAATCTTTCGTCACCTAATCTTTTTGTTATCCTCATCACCTTACTCTTTCCTATATTCACCTTCAATTTTCTTCTTTTACACACCCTACCAAATTCATCCACCAACCTCTGCAACTTCTCTTCAGAATCTCCCAAAAGCACAGTGTCATCAGCAAAAAGCAACTGTGACAACTCCCACTTTGTATTTGATTCTTTATCTTTTAACCCCACACCTCTTGCCAAGACCCTCGCATTCACTTTTCTTACAACCCCATCTATAAATATATTGAACAACCACGGTGACATCACACATCCTTGTCTAAGGCCCACTTTTACTGGGAAATAGTCCCCCTCCCTCCTACACACTCTAACCTGAGCCTCACTATCCTCATAAAAACTCTTCACTGCTTTCAGTAACCTACCTCCTATTCCATACACCTGCAACATCTGCCCCCCTGTCCACCCTATCATACGCCTTTTCCAAATCCATAAATGCCACAAAAACCTCTTTACCCTTATCCAAATACTGTTCACCTATATTGTTCTGTGGTAATGCTAGTGGGGATTTCAAAGTGAAGCCTTTACTGGTGTATCACTCTGAAAATCCCAGAGTGTTCAAGAAAAACAGTGTCTCAAGAGTAAATTGCGTGTAATGTGGAAGGCTAACAGTAAGGCATGGGTCACGAGGAAAATTTTCCTTGATTGGTTCAAAGAAGTGTTTGGCCCGAGTGTGAAGAAATAACTCCTGGAAAATAAATTGCCACTCAAGTGCCTCATGGTAATGGCAATGCTCCTGCTCATCCTCCCAACTTGGATGACCAAATGGTGGAGGAGTTTAGTTTCATCACAGTGAAGTTCTTGCCCCTTAATACCACTCCTTTTATCCAGCCCATGGACCAGCAGATCATTTCAAAATTAAAAAAACTCTACACCAAAGCAATGTTTCAAAGGTGCTTTGATGTGACCTCAGACACTGAATTGACCCTAAGAGAGTTCTGGAAAGATTACTTCAATATCCTCAATTGCATAACTCTTATAGATAAGGCTTGGCAGGGAGTGACTTCCAGGACTTTGAACTCTACTTGGAGAAAATTGTGGCCAGATTGTGTCCTCGAAAAAGATTTTGAAGGGTTTGAGGCTGACCCTGACAACCCTATGCCTGTTGTGGAATCCACTGTGGCTTTGGGGAAGTCCATGGGGTTGGATGTGAGTGGCTAGGACGTGGAAGAGTTGGTGGAGGACCACAGTGAAGAGCTAACCACAGAAGAGCTGCAAGAGCTTCATCTGCAACAGCAACAGAGATTAAGGACATTTGTGCAATGTGGAGTAGGGTGCAAACATCTGTGGAGGAACATCACCCTAACAAAGCTGTTGTAGGCCGTGTCTGCGACATGTTCAATGACAATGCCTTGTCCCATTTTAGGCAAATTTTAAAGACACCAGAAACAGAGCTCTGTGGAACAATTTTTTGAGTGACAGGGGTCCAGTGACTCTCAGCTGGTCCTAGTGGCATTAAAAAAAACAAAGAAGGGAAGTAACCCTGGAAAGGAAATGGTACCTAAAGTCTTTATGGAAGGGGATTACCCTTCCAAACAATAGTAACTTCTGTACAAGAATAGTATACAATACCGACAGTATGAAATAAAGACACATGTGCAACATCTGGGTATCTTTATTGTAAACGTTTCGCCATCCAGACGCTGTCAGACACTGCAACATCATGGAATCTTGATTCTGAGGACCTGTACATAACCTTCTTCATGGCAACGACACCTACTACTACAACTAACCCATCTCTTTGGGTATGACCTACTTCCACTGGGGAATCCCGCCTACCAGTGACTATGCCCTTGTCTGCTACACGTCCCTTTCCACCTGACGTTAGTATATAAGCGCCAGCCTCCTTGCCTCTGCTACAGTAACTCAACGACTTCCGTGCTGTTCACAACACTCCAAGGCCGAGGGACTGATTACCTCCTCTTTTGTATATAGTTCTACTGTCTTCACATAATGTCCTAGAATTTGTATTGATAAAGCCATTGGATGGCGAAACGTTTACAATAAAGATACCCAGATGTTGCACATGTGTCTTTATTTCAATAGTAACTTCTCCTCCCTCTCCCCTCCTTCCATCTTCCATACACCAACAAGAGTCTTCAATAAAGGTAAGTGTGATGTTATTATTGCTTTATATTAATTTAGTAGGTAGTAGGTTGGTAGACAGCAACCACCCAGGGAGGTACTACCATCCTGCCAGGTGACTGTGAAACAGAAACCTGAAACTGTTTTACATGATGGTAGGATTGCTGGTGTCTTTTTTCTGTCTCATAAACATGCAAGATTCCAGGTACGTCTTGCTACTTCTACTTACACTTAGGTCACACTACGCAAACATGTACACGTTTATGTATACACACTCATCTGAGTTTTCTTTGATTTTATCTTAATAGTTCTTGTTTTTATTGCTTTTCCCTTTCATATCCATGGGGAAGTGGAATAAGAATCTTTCCTCCGTAAGCCATGCGTGTTGTAAAAGTCAACTAAAATGCCGGGAACAATGGGCTAGTAACCCCTTTTCCTGTATAGCTTACTAAAAAGAAGAAGAAGAAAACCGTCAAAGTGGGATGTTTGAATGTATGTGGATGTTGTGCGAATGATAAGAAAGAGATGATTGTAGATGTTATGAATGAAAAGAAGCTGGATGTCCTGGCTTTAAGTGAGACAAAGCTGAAGGGGGTAGGAGAGTTTCAGTGGGGAGAAATAAATGGGATTAGATCAGGGGTTTCAAATAGAGTTAGAGCTAAAGAAGGAGTGGCAATAATGTTGAATAATCAGTTATGGCAGGTAAAGAAGGAATATAAATGTATAAATTCAAGGATTATGTGGAGTAAAATAAAGGTTGGATGTGAAAAGTGGGTTATAGTAAGTGTTTATGCACCTGGAGAAGAGAGAAGTGTAGAGGAGAGAGAGAGATTTTGGGAAATGTTGAGTGAGTGTGTGGGGAGTTTTGAACCAAGTGAGAGAGTAATTGTGGTTGGGGATCTTAATGCTAAAGTGGGTAAAAATGTTGTGGATGGAGTAGTAGGTAAATTTGGGGTGCCAGGGGTAAATGTAAATGGGGAACCATTAATTGAGCTATGTGTAGAAAGAGGTTTGGTAATAAGTAATACATATTTTATGAAAAAGAGGATAAATAAATATACAAGGTATGATATAGCACGTAAGGAAAGTAGTTTGTTGGATTATGTATTGGTGGATAAAAGGTTGATGAGTAGGCTTCAGGATGTACATGTTTATAGAGGGGCAACGGATATATCAGATCATTATTTGGTTGTAGCTACAGTTAGAGTAAAAGGTAGATGGGACAAAAGAAAATGGCAACAGCAAGTAAGAGAGAGGTAAAAGTGTATAAACTAAGGGAGGAGGAAGTTAGGGTGAGATATAAGCAACTATTGGCAGAAAGGTGGGCTAGTGCAAGTAGGAGTAGTGGGGGGGTTGAAGAGAGTTGGGATAGTTTTAAAAATGCAGTATTAGAATGTGGGGCAGAAGTTTGTGGCTATAGGAGGGTGGGTGCAGGAGGAAAGAGGAGTGAGTGGTGGAATGAAGAAGTAAAGGGTGTGATAAAAGAGAAAAAGGTAGCTTATGAGAGGTTTTTACAAAACAGAAGTGTTAATAGAAGAGCAGAGTATATGGAGATTAAAAGAAAGGTGAAGAGTGGTGAGAGAGTGCAAAAGAAGAGCGGATGAAAGAATGGGAGAGGCTCTGTCAAGAAATTTTGCTGAAAACAAGAAAAAATTTTGGAGTGAGATAAACAAGGTAAGAAAGCCGAGAGAACGAATGGATTTGTCAGTTAAAAACAGAGTAGGGGAGTTAGTAGATGGGGAGCTGGAGGTATTGGGTAGATGGCGGGAATATTTTGAGGAACTTTTAAATGTCGATGAAAAGTGGGAGGCGGTAATTTCATGTACTGGTCAGGGAGGTACAACATCGTTTAGGAGTGAAGAAGAGCAGGATGTGAGTGTGGGGGAGGTGCGTGAGGCATTACGTAGAATGAAAGGGGGTAAAGCAGCTGGAATTGACGGAATCATGACAGAAATGTTAAAAGCAGGGGGATATATAGTGCTGGAGTGGTTGGTATTTTTGTTTAATAAATGTATGAAAGAGGGGAAGGTACCTAGGGATTGGCAGAGAGCATGTATAGTTCCTTTATATAAAGGGAAGGGGGATAAAAGAGAGTGTAAAAATTATAGGGGAATAAGTTTACTGAGTATACCAGATAAAGTGTATGGCAGGGTTATTATTGAAAGAATTAGAGGTAAGACAGAGAGTAGGATTGCAGATGAGCAAGGAGGCTTTAGAGTGGATAGGGGATGTGTAGATCAAGTGTTTACAGTGAAGCATATATGTGAACAGTATTTAGATAAAGGTAGAGAAGTTTTTATTGCATTTATGGATTTAGAAAAGGCATATGATAGAGTGGATAGGGGAGCAATGTGGCAAATGTTGCAAGTGTATGGAATAGGTAGTAAGTTACTGAAGGCTGTAAAGAGTTTTTATGAGGATAGTGAGGCTCAGGTTAGAGTGTGTAGGAGAGAGGGAGATTACTTCCCGGTAAAAGTAGGTCTTAGACAGGGATGTGTAATGTCATCATGGTTGTTTAATATATTTATAGATGGGGTTGTAAAAGAAGTAAATGCTAGGGTGTTGGGGAGAGGGGTGGGATTAAATTATGGAGAATTAAATGCAAAATGGGAGTTGACACAGTTACTTTTTGCTGATGATACTGTGTGTGCTTATGGGAGATTCTAAAGAAAAGTTGCAAAGGTTAGTGGACGAGTTTGGGAGAAGAAAGTTAAAAGTGAACATAGATAAGAGTAAGGTGATGAGGGTATCAAACGATTTAAATAAAGAAAAATTGGATATCACATTGGAGAGAGGGATTATGGAAGAAGTAAATGTTTTCAGATATTTGGGAGTTGACGTGTCAGCGGATGGGTTTATGAAGGATGAGGTTAACCATAGAATTGATGAAGGAAAAAGGTGAGTGGTGCATTGAGGTATCTGTGGAGACAAAAACGTTATCCATGGAGGCAAAGAAGGAATGTACGAAAGTATAGTGGTACCAACACTATTATATGGGTGTGAAGCATGGGTTGCAAATGCTGCAGCGAGGAGGAGGCTGGAGGCAGTGGAGATGTCCTGTCTAAGGGCAATGTGTGGTGTAAATATTATGCAGAAAATTCGGAATGTGGAAATTAGGAGAAGGTGTGGAGTTACTAAAAGTATTTGTCAGAGGGCTGAAGAGGGGTTGTTGAGGTGGTTTGGTCATTTAGAGAGAATGGATCAAAGTAGAATGACTTGGAGAGCGTATAAATCTGTAGGGAAGGTAGGCGGGGTAGGGGTCATCCTAGAAAAGGTTGGAGGGAAGGGGTAAAAGAGGTTTTGTGGGCGAGGGGCTTGGACTTCCAGCAAGCATGTGTGAGCGTGTTAGATAGGAGTGAATGGAGACGAATGGTTTTGGGACATGACGATCTGTTGGAGTGTGAGCAGGGTAACATTTTGTGAAGGGATTCATGAGACATATTGATCACTACCCTCCATTATACTTCATATTATGTTGCGTTTCAGTAAACATGTGAAATTTTATATATATATTTTTCACGGTGAATCATACTTGGGATGAAAGCAAGGTGGGGGTATATGGGTGCTTAATATTAATTTAACTGAAAATCGTATTTTTATAATAAATTATGAGTATTTGCCTCGTTAATTGTATTAAGAGACAGTGTTGTGGAGATGAAGTAAGAGGTAGCATGTTACCTGTTTACTCTTATATAGCACCTAAGTCATCCTCTCATGCTAGCTACACAAGTCATTCATGTACAGGTACATTATTAATGTTTGTTATAGTTGAGCTGCAAGGTGAGTAGATGTGAATTTAGGCTAAAATAACGTGAAATTTAGCCATTGTAAGTAGAGTTGAAACCTAACAAGTTGTGTGTTGGTCCAACTTAACGTAAATATTATCCATTTTGCTATTTACATTAATATTTACATTAACAATGATCATTGTTACCTCATCTTGCATACCATGTTTTTATTGTAGGTTTTGTTTCATTTATTTTCTTAATAAAGGACACGAGTTTAAAATCGCAGATAATTGGGATTAAAATCAAATGTTTGTAAACAAACACCTGTGATAAACAGTTGTTCCTATGTTACCACATATATTTATTTAATTCTGTAAAAACATATGTAGTATATGCCTTGTAATACCGTTGTACAGGATTTACTGAAATAATTAATGAAAACAAAAGAGTTCAGTGTACATAATGGTAAAATATCGGTATTTTTACGAGCATTTCTATATAATACTTGGAACAGCGCTGTATGACCCTGGTGGGTTTAGCGCTTAGTTTTGTTTATAATAATACTAGAAATAATAATAATAATAATAATAATAGTATTATTGTAATACCTGGAGGGAGGTCTTGGAGGCCGGGGAGGGCTCTTGATCCAAGGAATTAGACACAAATGTTCCACTTAACATAACACTCAATGGTACACTCATCACAAGACTCGCAGAGGGAAAATTCCTAGGAATCCACCTTGACAGTAGCCTTAAATTCCAAACACACATACAACAAATTTCCAAGAAAATCTCAAAGACAGTAGGCATATTATCAAAGATACGCTATTATGTACCACAATCAGCTCTCCTTGCACTATATCATTCACTTATCTACCCGTATCTCACCTATGGAATCTGTGCATGGGGATCAACAACATTAAATCACCTTAGACCACTCATAACACAACAAAAGGCCGCAGTCAGAATGATAACAAATTCCCACTCTAGACAGCATACTCCACCAATATTCAAAAGTCTAAAGCTACTCACCGTAAAGAACATTCATACTTACTCTTGTGCCTACTACATATATAAAACTTTACACTCTAATATAAACCTCCGCTCAAAATTCTCCTCACCAACTTTAATAGGACCCATGACCACAACACAAGACACAGATCACTTTTTGATATACCCCGTGTTCATATCAACCTATGTAAAAATTCTATGCACATAAAGGGCCCCAGAATCTGGAATTCATTACCAGTAAATATTAAGATAATCTTGTCTGAAAATCAATTTAAGACTCAGCTCAAAAACCACCTACTCACCCAAAACTAAATGATCATACTATAAACTACTTGAAAAATGTTCATTATTACTTTCCTATACGATAATCTCATTTTTAATAATATGTTACTATTATGTTACTCCCTACTCAATCAAAACTAAATACTCATATTATAAGTTAATGTCAAAAATGCTCAATGTTATTTTCCTTAAGATAATCTCAATTCCATATTACCATTCGAGAATCTAAACACCTGTAACAATCTAATATCATCATATAATAATTTAAACAGTAAAATTTCATCATATTGTAATTTGAAAACAATTTTTAACTAGAATAAACTCAATAAATTTCTCTAATATTAAGTACATAGTCTTTAAGTTACTAGATTCAGCTGCCCCTAATGCCATGGCATGTCAGTGGCCTCTCACCTACAGTGGACCTCGTTAGTACCGAATCGTGCAATTGTAAGTATAATTTGTAAGTTCTGTGGAAGTATTTTGGGTCTGAAGACTAACCTACTGAAATTTTTCCTTAAGGAGTAAATTCCGTAATGGATGCAGACTTCAGAGTGAAGTTACAAACTCGGGTCACTGATTCATTGAAACAATACCATGTAATCTGCAACTGCAATGAAATAAATTACTTTACTTTACTTCCCTTCCTTAAATCTAATCTAATAGCCTCTCATTCCCCAGCCCCTGTTAAGACTCCAGAGGGATTAGAGCTTCCCTCCATGAGTGTAATAATACAGGATATGTTTAGCCATTGGTACAAGAGGAATATTAGTCCTGGGGGTTATTAAAACTGGAGGGTGATTAACCTTCCCTGGAATGTTAATAACCCCTGGAGGATAACAGTGGCAGGGTTATTAACCTTGCAGGGTAATAGTAGGAGGGTTACTAACCTTGCAAGGTAATAGTGAGAGGGTTATTAACCTTGCAGGGTTAACAGTGGAGGGTTATTAACCTTGCAGGGTAACAGTGAGGAGGGTTATTAACCTTGCAGAGTAACAGTGGGGAGGGTTATTAACCTTGCAGAGTAACAGTGGGGAGGGTTATTAACCTTGCAGGATAATAGTGGGAGGGTTATTAACCTTGCAGGGTAACAGTGGAGGGTTATTAACCTTGCAGGGTAACAGTGGAGGGTTATTAACCTTGCACGGCGAGGGTCTGGGTTCGATTCCCAGCCAGGGCAGAAACATTGGGCGTGTTTCTTTACACCTGTTGTCTATGTTCCCCATCAGTAAAATGGGTACCTGGGTGTTAGTCGACTGGTGTGAGTCGCATCCTAGGACACTGACCTAATCTGCCCGAAATGCTCAGCATAACAAGGGACTTTCTATATAGTAGTATGTCACTGATGTCAGCTAGGCCTGTATACCATGTACATGTACTTGTAGTAAATAAAGATATTATTATTATATGTTAACCAACAGGGCTAAGTTAACCTACTCTATAAGGTTAATAACCCTCAAGAGCTAATTAACCCTTGGTGGGAAACGTCGGCCGTTTCCCACCGAGTCAGGGCAACCCAAAAAGAAAGAAAAAACTTTCATCATCATACAACACTTTCAGCATCACTGATACATGATCACTGTCTTTGCAATGGCACTCGGATACGACAGTTTAGATGTCCCTCCAAACTGCCAATATCCCAAACCCTCCTTTAAAGTGCAGGCATTGTACTCCCATTTCCAGGACTCGGGTCCGGCTATCCGGTTTCCCTGAATCCCTTTACAAAATATTACCCTCCTCACTCCAACAGCTCATCAGATCCCAAAATTCGTTCATCTCCATTCACTCCTATCTAACATGCTCACACATGCCTGCAGTATGTCCAAGCCCTTTGCCCATGAAGCTCTTTTGCCCCCTCCCTAGGATATTCCCTACCCCTCCTTCCTTCCGCTGTAGATTTATACCCTCCAAGTCATCCTATTTTGCTCCATCCTCTCTAAATGACCAAACCACCTCAGCAGCCCCTCCTCAGCCCTTTGAATAATACTTTTAGTAACTCCACACCTCCTAATTTCCACACTATTAATTCTCTGCATAATATTTACACCAGACATTGCCCTTAGACACAACATCTCCAGTGCCTCCAGCCTCCTCACTGCAACGATGGCATGGTGGCTAGCGCTCTTGCTTCACGCACGGAGGGCCCAGGTTCAATTCCCGGCGGGGCTGAAACATTTCAAAGTGTTTCGTTACACACACACACACACACACACACACATTAGAGGAGACATGATAACGACATACAAAATACTGCGGGGAATCGACAAGGTAGATAGTGACAGGATGTTCCAGAGAGGAAACACAGAAACAAGGGGACACAACTGGAAGCTGAAGACTCAGATGAGTCAGAGGGATGTTAGGAAGCAATTCTTCAGCCATAGAGTAGTTAGGAAGTGGAATAGTTTAGCGAACGATATAGTGGAGGCGGGAACCATACATAGTTTTAAGACAAGGTATGATAAAGCTCATGGAGCAGGGAGAGCAGAGACCCAGTAGCGGACAGTGCAGAGACGGGGCCAGGAGCTGAGTCTCGACCCTGCAACCACAATTAGGTGAGTACAATTAGGTGAGTACAATTAGGTGAGTACATACATACAACAGGCCTAGTGTCTAATCGACATGTGCCTAGGACAAAATGGTAACTAACAACCCATGCTTCACACCCATATAATAGTAATGGTACCACTATACTCTCTTACATTTCCTTCTTTGCCTCCATGGATATCGTTCTCTCTCTCTGTCTCTCTCTGTCTCTCTCTCTCTGTCTCTGTCTCTGTCTCTCTCTGTCTCTCTCTTCTCTGTCTCTGCTCCTCTCTCTCTCTCTCTCTCTCTGTCTCTGTCTCTGTCTGTCTGTCTCTCTCTCTCTCTCTCTCTCTCTCTCTCTCTCTCTCTCTCTCTATATATATATATATATATATATATATATATATATATATACAGTGGTACTCGACTTACGATATTTTTTCATTCCAGAATGCTGTTCAAATGCCATTACCAAACGAATTTATCCCCATAAGAAATGATGTAAAATAGACTAGTCCTTTTAGACCCCCAAAATTACACTTACAAAGCATTTAAAAATAAACTTACATAGAAGGGTGAGTTTGGGGACCATCGTAAGTCGAGGTACCACTGTATATATACACACACACACACAAAAGTGGTACCCGGATTTCATCAATAATTGCTCCAGAAGGCTGTTTGAGTGCCGTTACGAACGAATTTGTTCCCATAAGGACGAATGTAAATAGATTAGTCCATTTCAGACCCTCAAAAATACACTTACAAAAGCACTTACATAATTGTTCGAAGTTGGGATCTGTACGAAATCCATTGTACCATATACAGTGGACCCTCGGTTTTCATTCACCTCAAATTAACAATTATGTAAATGTATTTTGTAAGAGCTTTTGTAAATGTATTTTTGGGGTTCTGAACGAATAATCTAATTTACATTTGTCCTTAGGAACAAATTCGCTCGGTAATGGCACTCAAACAGCATTCTGGAAAGAATTTTCAACGAAAACCGTGGGTCCACTGTATATATATGCAGTGGTACCCAGAGTTTCGAACAAAATTCGTTCCAGAATGCTGTTCGAGTGACGTTACTGAACGAATTTGTTCCCATAAGGAATAATGTAAATTAGATTAGTTCATTTCGGACCTCCAAAAATACACTTACTAAAGCACTTACAATAATACACTTACATAATTGTTCAAGTTGGGAGCAGTAAACTCGGGTACCACTGTATACATACAGTGGTACCCGAGCTTGACATACTAATTCATTCCAGAAAGCTGTTCGAGTGCCATTACCGAATTAATTTGTTCCCATAAGGAATAATGTAAATTAGATTAGTCCATTTCAGACCCCCAAAAATGCACTTACAAAAGCACTTACAATAATACACTTACATAATTGTTCAAGTTGGGAGCTGTACGAAACTCAGGGTACCACTGTATGTACAGTGGATCCTCGGTTTTCGTTGAAAATTCTTTCCAGAATACTGTTCAAATGCCGTTACCGAACGAATTTGTTCCCATAAGTACAAATGTAAATTAGATTAGTCATTTCAGACCCCCAAAAAATACACTTACTAAAGCTCTTACAAAAATACACTTACATAAGTGTTCGAGTTTGGAGGTGAACGAAAACTGAGGCTCCACTGTATATGTATATGTATGTATATATGTGTATGAGTGTATATGTGACAACAACTGTCCTGGAAAAAGGTGAGATAAGGGGTTCCTCATTTTATGCTGTAGTTGTGTTTCAGACAATTGACATCTGTACCAAGCTCAAATATAATAAGACTTTAAGTGCACTTTGCAAATCATGATTGCAATAAAAACAGGACATTACATAATGTAATAGTGAATTTGCATAAAGCAAAGGAGACGTGTAATTCTTGCTGGAGAGGCTTGGAGGTGAGTAGATGATTGAGGATTGATTGTCTTCTAAGTGAGTCATCAGTCTCTTATTCAGAAATACATTTTTCATAATTCAAAACTATTCTTTCCTACAGCTTCTGTTTAAGGATAAGAGAGTTGTGAACACTGATCCATGAAAAGTGAGAAAGTAATAAGACAGAAACATAGACTAAAAGAGTTCTTTGTATTTTTGCCTCAGAGACACTATCTGATGAAAAAGGGTCTCTGACTTAGGCTGAAATATACAGATCTCTTTTCACCTATTTTAAGTGGTTTCTCAGTTTTAATTATAAGAGTGCTATTTCATTGTATTGAAATTTGAAACCCTCTACTGAATAATAGTGAGTGTAATGAACTACAGTGGTACCCAAGTTTCGCCATAATTCGCTCCAGAAGGCTGTTCGAGTGCTGTTACTGAACAAATTTGTTCACATAAGGAATAATGTAAATTAGATTAGTCCGTTTCAGACCCCCAAAAATACACTTACAAAAGCACTTACAATAATACACTTACATAATTGTTCGAGTTGGGAGCTGTACGAAACTCAGGGTACCGCTGTACGAAACTCAGGGTACCGCTGTACTGTGCTAAAAAAAAATTACCTTTTAAATTGACACTGTTTTTACAGACAGTTAAACAATATCTAGTAATTTATGAAATTTATGAAAGCATTTTTTTTTACAGGGTAAAATATGTGAAAGTTATATTAGAATAGCCATTTCCTACCATGATAGAAGAGAGGCCTAACATTTGCCGACGCATTGGGTCTGCACGCTCAGGAGTGTCTAGGGTTGGGTCAGCACGGCCAGGCAGTGGTAGAGTCAGTTCAGCCAGACCATCCTCAGGCACATGCCGACCCAAGCTTTACACCGGTCGGCCATCATCGGCCCCGATACCCAGCAGGCCCTCATCAGCACCTTCCTCAGCACGAACTGGGCCTTATTCAGTAAGCAGAACATCTGCTGGGTCTGCTTCTTTCAAGTTGCATGATGTATCACACCTAAACCTGAAGGTGGAAGGAAAATCGGTAGGTCATAAAATCTGACTTTAAAAAAATGGTTTATCATGTGATGCCTTCATAGTTGTTTACTGTACGTATACTGTATATAGATGGAGTTATGAGAGGTAATGGTTAGAGTATAAGAAGTATGTGAACCTAGTTCATGTTAATGATGGTCTGCTAGTACGTTCTTAAATTACGTTTTGATTGGCCACACAATATCTGTTGTTTACAGAATTGACTGTTGTGACTATTCACTTGCAAATTTATATTTTTCAGATCGGCTGGACAAAGTGGTTACTGAATTGTTCATTGTCATTACAGTACTATAATAATAACTACACTAGCCAGTAGTTGGTGATTTAAGTTTGTCATTGCCTGCACTCATTCATAAGTGGAGTCATCATTCTCTACAATTTTCCCAGTATTAATATACCTACATATTTATCTTTGCTTTATTATCATATAAAGTACATTTTCACTAATAATGGCTTCAAGAGCATATGGTGGTGCCATGAGAAAGTGTTTGAATCTAAATGCTTTTCTGAAACTTCACCTGAAAAGTTGGAGGTTGGTGTGTCAGTGAACCATGTGTGAGCAGTATGATGTAGCAAATCAGTATCTGATAGTTATAGCACCAAGGACCACATCATTTATTCTGTAGTTAGGTGTAGATGTTGCTAGTGGAGCTTCACAGCTCTTCTGACTTAGGTAGGATAAAAGTTTTTGCTAGTAGCCACTATATGATCACTGCATTTATGTCTCGTGTATCTACTACAAAAATGTAAATATAATTATTGTTCTTCGAACATCTTTATTTTCAATTATTTTAAATTGTGTGAATGGTGTTGTCTGTAAAGAATGGCCAAAATACATTAGTTACACAATTATTTGTTACTGTTACCATGTCTAGTATTGTCCAGAATTAGTGGATAAAGCCCATTGGTTATGGAATTGTAATTCTTTGTATCATGTCCAAATAAACTATTATTATTATTATTATTGTTACTGTGGTATTGTCTGGAAACCAATAGACAAAATCTATTGGTTACATAATTGTCTGTTTTAAGATTAAGATTATTTTATTTCTCTGTAAAGATTACAATGTGTGGTTTACATTTAGAAGACAATAATTACAAAGATAGCCATTAGCATGCCTAGCATGCCTGGGCATACTAGGCATTTCGGGCAGTCTTAATACTAGTTCTTAATCTATATTACAAATTACATATGAATATAAATTTCAAATGATTAAATAGATTTACAGTAGTGAGGTAGTTCAGAATATTTAGATTGTAAAATTAGTAATGAGAATGGTTTTGTCTTGGCATGTTACATACTTTCTATTAAAGCTCCTATATTGGAGTATATTAGGCAAACTTAAGACTAGTTTGAGATTTATTAGACAATAGCTATATTTGGGATATTGTGTTTACTGTCCTTTGGGTCAGTGTTGGTGTAGATGAGGAGGATGTGTGTGTGGGTTAGTTAGTTATCATTTTGTGTGTGCGTGAATCTGTGGTTTTCATGTGTTTAGGTGATGGTGGGGTGTGTTAGTGAGATAAGATGTTTTTTGATGATAGTGTTGAAAATGGTGGCTGAGTCTGCAGTTTTGGAGTTTTCAGGTAGGGAGTTCCAGATTTTAGGCCCTTTAATGTACATTGAACGTTTGTATAGATTTAGCCGGACACAGGGAATGTCATAGAGATTTTTGTGTCTAGTATTGTGCCTATGGGACCTGTCACAACTATAAAGAAAGCATTTTAGTTTAGGGGTTAATATTGGAATTTATGGTTCTGTACATGTAGGTTGCACAGTAGTAAGTGTGGATGTTCTGAACAGTGAGTAAATTTAGGTCTTTGAAGAGGGGAAGGGGGTGTTGCCTGGAATTGGATTACGTGATGATTCTTACTGCGGCTTTTTGTTGAGTTAATATTGGTTTGAGGTGGGTTGTTGCTGTTGATCCCCAAGCACATATGGCATAGGTGAGGTAGGGATAGATGAGTGAATAGTATAGTGTGAGTAGGGCTGATTGCGGTACATAGTAACGTATCTTAGAGAGGATCCCAACCGTTTTGGATACTTTTTTTGCTATGTAGTTGATATGGGTGCTGAAATTCAGGTTGCTCTCAAGGTGTTATTGTTATTGTATCTAGTACTGTGTGAATAACTTATAATTTTAACATTTCTGCATCTATATATCTGAAGGTCACTTTGAAATTTGCAAGCATTGTATTCAAGTTTCTCAGTTTCATCCAAGTCATTTTTCAGTGACAGGCTATTGCTTCTAAATCCTTTTCTGTGTTAGTGCCTTCAGTATTTATTTTATCACACAATTTATAATCTTTAAGAGAGGAGAGGCTGTACAGTTATCATACGTAGTATAAATTACCTAGGATAACCCAAAAAAAAACAAAGTGCTGTACTGTGCTTGTAAATATAAGGCATAAGCATTACTGTGGCAAGTAATAAACACTTCGGCCACAGTTGTATCTTTCCACTTATTCAGACATGATGATTCTGCAACACGTGTAATACCTGTTCAACTAGTTTATAATCATTGGTCTGTACGTACGTACATATTCCATACGATTCTCAGATGTGTTTCTTATTAATTTAGTTGATTCCTGAAGACCAGTCAATACCTGCAGTGTTTACATGTGCTGCTATGTATAATAATTTATTTAATTGTATTTATGTGTATGTTTACCTGAATAAACTCACTGACTGACTTTGCTTATTGACATGACTTATTGACTTGATGTACTGACTTGACTTATTGACCTGACTGACTGACTATACTGACTTAACTGACTACGTATACTGATTTGACTGACTGACTATACTATTTAACTGACTACGTATACTGACTTGAGTGACTGACTATAGTTAATGAATACCGACCGAGTGAGGGAACAAAACTGAGATTGAGAAAGGGTGATGCGAGATGAGATGCTTGATGTTGAAACGCGCTACCGTTTACATACCTGGAGTATACCTGGAGAGAGTTCCAGGGGTCAACGCCCCTGCGGCCCGGTCTGTGACCAGGCCTCATGTTGGATCAGAGCCTGATCAACTAGGCTGTTACTGCTGGCTGCATGCAGTAAAACGTACGAACCACAGCCTGGCTGGTCAGGTACCGACTTTAGGTGCCTGTCCAGTGCCTGCTTGAAGACAGCCAGGGGTTTATTGGTAATTCCCCTGATGTATGCTGGGAGGCAGTTGAACAGTCTTGGGCCCCTGACACTTATTGTGTTGTCTCTCAACGTGCTAGTGGCACCCCTGCTTTTCATTGGGGGGATGTTACATCGCCTGCCGAGTCTTTTGCTTTTGTAGGGAGTGACTCTTGTGTGCAAGTTTGGTATTAATCCCTCAAGAATTTTCCACGTGTATATAATAATGTATCTCTCTCGCCTGCGTTCTAGGGAGTACAGGTTTAGGAACTTCAAGCGTTCCCAGTAATTGAGGTGGTTTATCGCAGTTATGCGTGCCGTGAAGGTTCTCTGCTCATTTTCTAGGTCAGCAATTTCACCTGCCTTGAAAGGTGCAGTTAGTGTGCAGCAATATTCCAGCCAAGATAGAACAAGCGACCTGAAAAGTGTCAACATGGGCTTTGCATCCCTGATTTTGAAGGTTCTCATTATCCATCCTGTCATTTTTCTAGCAGATGCGATTGCTACGGTGTTATGGTCCTTGAAGGGAGATCCTCTGACATGATCACTCCCAGGTCTTTGGCATTAGTTTTTTGCTCTATTGTGTGGTTGGAATTTGTTTTGTACTCCGATGAGATTTTAATTTCCTCACGTTTTCCATATCTGAGTAGTAATTGAAATTTCTCATTATTGAACTTCATATTGTTTTCTGCAGCCCATGTAAAGATTTGGTGGACACTGTCATACAGATTCGGGTGTCATCTGCAAAGGAAGACATGGCACTGTGGCTTATATCCCTGTCTATGTCCGATATGAGGATGAGGAACAGGATGGGAGCGAGTACTGTGCCTTGTGGAACAGAGCTTTTCACTGTAGCCGCCTCAGACTTTACTCTGTTGACTACTACTCTTTGTGTTCTACTTGTTAGGAAATTATAGATCCATCTACCAACTTTTCCTGTTATTCCTTTATCATGTATTTTGTGTGCTATTACACCATGGTCACACTTGTCAAAGGCTTTTCAAAGTGTGTATATAACATCTGCATTCTGTTTGTCTTCTAGAGCATCTCTAGAACCTTGTCGTAGGGGTCCAGTAGTTGGGACAGACAGGAGCGACCTGCTCTAAACCCATGCTGCCCTGGGTTGTGTAATTGATGTGTATCTAGATGAGTGGCGATCTTGCTTCTTAGAACTCTTTTCAAAGATTTTTATGATATGGGACGTTAGCGCTATTGGTCTGTAGTTCTTTGCTATTGCTTTACTGCCCCCTTTGTGGAGTGGGGCTATGTCTGGTGTTTTTAGTAACTGCGGGACGACCCCAGTGTCCAGTCTCCCTCTCCATAGGATGTTAAAAGCACGTGATAGGGGCTTCTTGCAGTTCTTGATGAACACGGAGTTCCATGAGTCTGGGCCTGGAGCTGAGTGGTCATAAGTCCGAGCAGTCATTCAACAGGTAGGTCGTTAAGTGAGAAGTACCTGTACAAAGTCCCTGAAAGAATGAGCTCAAAAGAGAATGCAGGCAGACTAGTGTCTTCTGAAAACTTAAAAAACTACTACTGCTAAATTATAATTATATTAGTTATTATTATATTATTTATTAATTTTTTTTTCAACACACTGGCTGTCTCCCACCAAGGCAGGGTGACCCGAAAAAGAAATACTTTCACCATCATTACACTATCACTGTCTTTCCAGAGGCATGCAGATACAACAGATAGATGACACTCCAAACAGCAAATATCCCAAACCTCTTATTTAGAGTGCAGGCACTGTATTTCCCATCTCTAGGACTCAAGTCCAGCTGGTTTCCTTGAATCCTTTTACAAAATATTACCCCAGTAGAAAAAGTCACTTTGTCTGACTTTTTGGGTTATCCTAGGTTCTCTACACATATGCTGCTATGTATGATAATCTATGTAACTGTATTTGTGTACACCTGAATAAACTTACCCTACTCACATTCCAACAGCTCATCAAGTCCCAGAAATCATTTGTTTCCACTCCTATCTAACACGCTCACACATGCTGTATGTCCAAGCCCCTTGCACACAAAACCTCCTTTATTCCCTCCCTCCATTCCTTCCTACCTTCCTAGGAGAACTCCTATCCCGCCTTCCCTCCTCTACAGATTTATACACCCTCCAAGTCATCCTATTTTGCTCCATCCTCTCTAAATGACCAAAGCACCTCAACAACCCCTCCTCAGCCCTCTGGATAATACTTTTAGTTACTCTGCACCTCCTCCTAATCTCCAAACTACAAATTCTCTGCAAAATATTTGCGCCACACATTGACCTCAGACGTGACATCTCTAATGCCTCCAGCCTCCTCCTTGCTTCAACGTTCACAACTCATAATGATAATAGTAATATTTACTGGAATATGAAGCATAGATGATAAGGTGTCTGGGATACTGTAACTTGTTTGATTGTCTAACGAATCAAAAATCAATCAATCAATTCAAGACTCTTCTCAAAAATCACCTACTCACCCTAAATACTCATACTGTAACAAACTTTCAAACCCAATGTTATTTTACTTAAGATAATCTCAGTTTTATATTGTCATCCTCCTTAACACTTGTTGCAATTTCATATCATCATATTGTCATTTCAAATAGTATAGTATCATCATTTTGTTAATTTGAAATAAAATATATAACTAGAAGATACTCAATAAATTTTTCTAGTACAGTGGTACTGAGTTACGATATTTTTGTTCGAGAATGCTTTCAATGCCATTACCAAACGAGTTTATCCCCATATGGAATAATGTCAAAATAGACTAGTCCTTTTACACCAAAAATATATTTACAAAGCATTTAAAAAATAAACTTACAAAAAGGGCGATTTTGGACCATCATAACCGAGGTACCATGTACAGTGGACCCCGAGTTGTCAAACCGAAATCGTAAATTTGTAAGTATAATATTTAAGTGCTTGTGAAGTGTATTTTAGGTCTGAAATAGATTAACTTACGTGACATTTTACCTAAGGGAGTAAATTGTCGTAATGGCACTTGAGCAGACTTCAGGAGTGAAGTTTTTAGAAACTCGGTCCACTGTATTGTTATTATACTAGTATAGCATCAACATATTGTAACTTGAAATATAATATACAACTAGATTAAACTCAACCAATTTCTCTAGTATTGTCTTTTAACCCTTAAACTGTCCACACGTAGATATACGTTCACTCGCATAGCTGACCGAATATTTTGAAAAAAAAAAAATCATTTTTTTTTTTTAAAATGAAGAGCACATTTTTATAAACAGGATAGGCTAAAAAAAAAAAAATTGGCCCAGTACATACCGAGATATAAGCCCGCCAATTTGGTACCGGATGCTCACCTGACGGCAACATCAAGTCCTGCCGCTTGCAGAAGTAATGTCGATATACTTTTTTTTCTAGTTTTTATTTTAATTTATATAATTTTTATGTTCTGATAATTACAATTTACAATAGTTCTTGTGATTTCATAGCCAATCTTTGTTCTAACACTAATATTATGTACTGAAATAGTCACAATCACACCAACAGGTGAACAGTTTCACCTGCCTTGGTTATTTACTATTGTCTATAAATATATACTAAGTATTTATAGGTCCCAGCAATGTTTTAGACATCCTGGAGTATATATGAAACTCCTTGAAGAATGGTGTTATGACAATGGCCAGATAACTACTGATAAGGCAGTGACATTGATGAATGAATGTGTGCAGGGAACCCTTGCTTTTTCACTCTGTCTATCTGTCTGTCTGTCTGTCTATCTGTCTGTCTATCTGTCTAGCTCTGCTTATCTGTCTTTCTGTCTGTCTGTGTGCCTGGAGTATATGAAACTCCTTGAAGAATGGTGTGTTGACAAGTGTCAGATAACTCTTGACAGCCCAGTGACATTTGATAAATGTCAGCAGTGCTGCGGGGAACCCTCCCTTTTTCAATATCTGTCTGTCTGTCTATCTGTGTCTGTCTATCTGTCTGTCCATCTGTCTGTCTGTGTCTATCTGTCTGTCTGTCTATCTGTCTGTGTCTGTCTGTCTGTATCTCTCTGTCTGTATCTGTCTGTCTATATTCTGTCTGTATCGTTGTCTATCTGTCTGTTTGTCTAGCTCTGCTTATGTCTGTCTAACTCTGCTTATCTGTCTGCCTGTGTATGTCTTTCCGTCTGCTTGTCTCAGTCTCAGAGTGCGTCTCGTAAGCCAACAGGTATTATACACGATGCAGAAGTGACGATGCGTATTACTTGCCAGGGGTTTCCATGCTTATTATGTATTATATCTACAAGCATTGTATAGCATTTTGCCTGGAATTTTTGGGTTATCCTAGGTAATTTACACTATGTATAATAACTGTACTTATGTGTACATGTGAGAGAGAGACAGAGATATAGGACATATAGATATAAATAGATATATAGACAGACAAAGATATAGACAGACAAAGATATAGACAGATAAAGATATGGACAGAGAATAGAGTTATAGACAGATAGAGAGACAGCCAAAGCCAGCCAGCCTGCCGAATACATAAGAACATAAGAAAGAAGGAACACTGCAGCAGGCCTACTGGCCCATGCAAGGCAAGTCCATGTCACCCCCCAACTTAGACCAATGACCCACCTAGTCAGGTCACATCCTCTGAAGGAAGGAGCATGGCATCAGACATAGTAGCATAAGCTTGTCAGGTCCAACTCACACCCACCCACAGCCACTCATGTATTTATCTAACCTATTTTTACTTTCCTCTTATAAGGGGAGTGTTAATGCGACATAACATCATTGAATCCCTGGTGTTTGCCACACTATTTGCTCTAGCTGGCACTCAATCGAACTGGTGCTCCCACAAGGTACTAAGTGGTCCCTGATTTTTTTAATACTGTGCACACTGAGGGCGCAGACCCATTCTCTCATGTCTAGGCACTCAGGCCTATCGCACTAAATTTGAACAATGTAAAATAAAACGTAGATGTACGTTCGGTCAGCTACGCGCGTGAACGTATATCTACGTGTGGACAGTTTAAGGGTTAATAGTATTTATAATCATATTGTAATTTGAAATAATACATAACTAGAATAAACTCAATCAATTCCTCTAGCATTAAGTACTTAGTGAATAAGTCTTTAGAATAAGCTGCCCCTAATTCCATGGCATGCCAGTGGCTCTCCTTGCATTACAGTTTTATAATTGTAACGACCAATAACAATGTACACTTGTAACATGCATCAAAATAAAATATTATTATTATTATTATTATAAAATATATGTAGCTTTAAATGTAATATTGTACTTAATTTAACAGATCAGATCTGTAGGGTACACTCCACGACGACATCAGCCAGTAAGCAGAGGCTCATTACGGGTAGTGTCTACTCATGGATATTCTGTCACTGGAAAGAGGAAGCAAGTTAGTACAGTTTCAGTGTTTAGTTGTGAGGCAACACAAAATTAAAAATTAGCGCTGTCTAATATATAAGGTGTTGCACGGCAGAAAAGAATAAGCACCAAATATAAACATTGGAGAAAAATGCAGGCATGGGGTGATCAGAACTATGAGGCTTTAGTTCAGGGGTGGGCAAACTTTTCAGTGCAGGGGCCACTTTCAGAAATTCACGATTTTAAAGGGCCATATAGTATATTAAGTAAAATACTATTTGGCATTGCGTGGTAACTTTTTTTTTTTCAAATTAACATTTTGTCCCCAAATGTGAGTATATGACTTGATCTTGGCGGGCTGCATGAAAACCTTTGGCGGGCCGCATGCAGCCCGCGGGCCGTAGTTTGCCCCCCACTGCTTTAGTTCTATATGTTATGGGACTCTGAGCTTAACATATTGATGCAAAAGACTATATCCACACATTACCACATATAGACAAAACATTAAAGAATCAGTTTATTCACTAACCTGGATTTTGGCCATGGTGGCATTTATTTTTTCTGTTGCTCAGTGCCTTGTACATATTGATAGTAATTATGACCTGATTGACTCCAAGGTAGCTGTTGTCATTTGTGCCATTGTAAGTTGAACTGTTATTTCCCATAGGAACAATGTTATAAATAGGGGTTCTGTTACTGGGAACTAATTTAATAATCTAAAATATTTTTGTTGGGACAAAATGGTTGTAAATGCTGGTGATGGAGAGGAGTGAGAGAGGGAGGGAGGGCAGAGGGGAAGAGAGGAGAGGAGAGGAAGAGAGTATTGTTGTAAGGTAAGGGCTGCCTGTACAGGATTGTATTTTATTTTTAAATATAAAAGCTAATGTTATGAATGAAAAGAAGTTGGATGTCCTAGCCCTAAGCGAAATAAAGCTGAAGGAGGTAGGCGAGTTTCAGTGGGGAGAAATAAATGGGATTAAGTCAGGAGTATCTGAGAGAGTTATAGCTAAGGAAGGGGTAGCAATAATGTTGAAGGATCAGTTATGGAGAGAGAAGAGGGAACATAAATGTATAAATTCAAGGATTATGTGGATTAAAATAAGGGTCGGATGTGAAAAGTGGGTCATAATAAGTGTGTATGCACCTGGAGAAGAGAGGAGTGTAGAGGAGAGAGAGGGAGATTTTGGGAGATGTTAAACGAGTGTGTAGGAACTTTTGAGCCAAGTGAGAGAGTAATCGTGGTAGGGGACCTAAATGCTAAAGTAGGAAAAACATTTAGAGAGGGTGTGGTAGGTAAGTTTGGGGTACCAGGTGTAAATGATAATGGGGAGCATTTGATTGAACTTTGTATAGAAAGGGGTTTGGTTATAGGTAACACATATTTTAAGAAAAAGAGGATAAATAAGTATACAACATATGATGTTGCTGAAAACAAGAAAAATTTTTGGAGTGAGATAAACAAGGTAAGAAAGCCTAGGGAACGAATGGATTTGTCAGTTAAAAACAGAGTAGGGGAGTTAGTAGATGGGGAGCTGGAGGTATTGGGTAGATGGCGGGAATATTTTGAGGAACTTTTAAATGTCGATGAAAAGAGGGAGGCGATAATTTCATGTACTGGCCAGGGAGGTACAACATCGTTTAGGAGTGAAGAAGAGCAGGATGTGAGTGTGGGGGAGGTGCGTGAGGCATTACGTAGAATGAAAGGGGGTAAAGCAGCTGGAATTGACGGAATCATGACAGAAATGTTAAAAGCAGGGGGATATAGTGCTGGAGTGGTTGGTATTTTTGTTTAATAAATGTATGAAAGAGGGAAGGTACCTAGGATTGGCAGCGAGCATGTATAGTTCCTTTATATAAAGGAAGGGGATAAAAGAGAGTGTAAAAATTATAGGGAATAAGTTTACTGAGTATACCAGGTAAAGTGTATGGCAGGGTTATTATTGAAAGAATTAGAGGTAAGACAGAGAGTAGGATTGCAGATGAGCAAGGAGGCTTTAGAGTGGGTAGGGGATGTGTAGATCAAGTGTTTACAGTGAAGCATATATGTGAACAGTATTTAGATAAAGGTAGAGAAGTTTTTATTGCATTTATGGATTTAGAAAAGGCATATGATAAGAGTGGATAGGGGAGCAATGTGGCAAATGTTGCAAGTGTATGGAATAGGTAGTAAGTTACTGAAGGCTGTAAAGAGTTTTTATGAGGATAGTGAGGCTCAGGTTAGGGTGTGTAGGAGAGAGGAGATTACTTCCGGTAAAGTAGGTCTTAGACAGGGTTGTGTAATGTCACCATGGTTGTTTAATATATTTATAGATGGGGTTGTAAAGAAGTAAATGCTAGGGTGTTGGGGAGAGGGTGGATTAAATTATAGAGAATTAAATGCAAAATGGGAGTTGACACAGTTACTTTTGCTGATGATACTGTGCTTATGGGAGATTCTAAAGAAAAGTTGCAAAGGCTAGTGGACGAGTTTGGGAGAGTATGTAAGGTAGAAAGTTAAAAGTGAACATAGATAAGAGTAAGGTGATGAGGGTATCAAACGATTTAAATAAAAAAATTGGATATCACATTGGAGAGAGGGTTATGGAAGAAGTAAATGTTTTCAGATATTTGGGAGTTGATGTGTCAGCGGATGGGTTTATGAAGGATGAGGTTAACCATAGAATTGATGAAGGAAAAAAGGTGAGTGGTGCATTGAGGTATCTGTGGAGACAAAAACGTTATCCATGGAGGCAAAGAAGGAATGTACGAAAGTATAGTGGTACCAACACTCTTATATGGGTGTGAAGCATGGGTTGCAAATGCTGCAGCGAGAGGAGGCTGGAGGCAGTGGAGATGTCCTGTCTAAGGGCAATGTGTGGTGTAAATATTATGCAGAAAATTCGGGAAAGTGAAATTAGGAGAAGGTGTGGAGTTACTAAAGTATTTGTCAGAGGACTGAAGAGGGTTGTTGAGGTGGTTTGGTCATTTAGAGAGAATGGATCAAAGTAGAATGACTTGGAGAGCGTATAAATCTGTAGGGAAGGAAGGCGGGGTAGGGGTCGCCCTAGAAAAGGTTGGAGGGAAGGGGTAAAGGAGGTTTTGTGGGCAAGGGGCTTGGACTTCCAGCAAGCATGTGTGAGCGTGTTAGATAGGAGTGAATGGAGACGAATGGTTTTTGGGACATGACGATCTGTTGGAGTGTGAGCAGGGTAACATTGTGTGAAGGGATTCAGGGAAACCAGTTAATTGATTTAGTTGGACTTGAGTCCTGGAAATGGGAAGTACAATGCCTGCACTTTAAAGGAGGGGTCTGAGATAGTGACAGCTGGGAGGGACTTTTCTCAGCTGTCGTATCTGAGCTCCTCTGCAAAGACAGTGATTATGTATGAGTGTGGTGAAAGTGTTGAATGATGATGAAAGTTTTTTTTTTCCTTTTTGGGGATTTTCTTTCTTTTTGGGTCACCCTGCCTCGGTGGGAGACGGCCGACTTGTTGAAAAAAAAAAAAAAAAAAATATGATGTAGGTTGAAATGACAGTACAGTGGACCCCCGGTGTTCGTCCTGCTACAAACTCGCCCTTTTATGTAAGTGTCTTTTTTTAAATGCTTTTGTAAGTGTATTTTTGGGGGTTTAAAAGGACTAGTCTACTTTACATTATTCCTTATGGGGATAAATTTGTTTGGTAATGGCACTTGAACAGCATTCTGGAATGAAAAAATCACGAAAACCAGGGGTCCACTGTAGTTTGTTGGACTACATATTAGTAGATAAAAGACTGTTGGGTAGATTTCAGGATGTACATGTTTATAGAGGGGCCACAGATATAACAGATCAGTTTTTAGTTGTAGCTACAGTGAGAGTAAAAGTTAGATGGGATACAAGGAGAATGAAAACAGCAAGTAAGAGAGAAGTGAAGATTTATAAACTAAAGTAGGAGGCGGTTAGGGTAAGATATAAACAACTGTTGGAGGACAGATGGGCTAGTGAGAGTATAGGCAGTGGGGTAGAAGGGGTATGGGGTAAATTTAAGAATATAGTGTTAGAGTGTTCAGCAGAAGTTTGTGGTTATAGGAAAGTGGGTGCAGGAGGGAAGAGCAATTGGTGGAATGATGATATAAAGAGGGTAGTAAGAGAGAAAAAGTTAGCATATGAGAGGTTTTTATAAAGTAGAAGTGATGTAAGGAGGGAGGAGTATATGGAGAGAAAAAGAGAGGTTAAGAAAGTGGTGAAGCAATGTAAAAAGAGAGCAAATGAGAGGGTGGGTGAGATGTTATCAACAAATTTTGTTGAAAATAAGAAAAAGTTTTGGAGTGAGATTAATAAGTTGAGAAAGCCTAGGGAAAGAATGGATTTGTCAGTTAAAAATAGGAGAGGAGAGTTATTAAATTGAGAGTTAGAGGAATCGGGAAGATGGAGGGAATATTTTGAGGAATTGTTAAATGTTGATGAAGATAGGGAAGCTGCGATTTCGTGTATAGGGCAAGGAGGAATAACATCTTATAGGAGTGAGGAAGAACCAGTTGTGAATGTGGGGGAAGTTCGTGAGGCAGTGAGTAGAATGAAAGGGGTAAAGCAGCTGGAATTGATGGGATAAAGATAGAAATGTTAAAGGCAGGTGGGGATATAGTTTTAGAGTGGTTAGTGTTTTTATTTAATAAATGTATGGAAGAGGGTAAGGTACCTAGGGATTGGCAGAAACCATGCATAGTTCATTTGTATAAAGGCAAAGGGGACAAAAGAGAGTGTAAAAATTATAGGGGAATAAGTCTGTTGAGTATACCTGGTAAAGTGTATGGTAGAGTTATTATTGAAAGAATTAGGAGTAAGACAGAGAGCAGGATAGCAGATGAACAAGGAGGCTTTAGGAAGGGTAGGGGGTGTGTAGACCAAGTGTTTGTAGTGAAACATATAGGTGAACAATATTTAGATAATGGTAAAGAGGTGTTTGTGGCATTTATGGATTTGGAAAAGGCATATGATAAGGTGGATAGGAGGGCAATGTGGCAGATGTTGCAAATGTATGGAATAGGAGGTAGGTTATTGAAAGCGGTGAAAAGTTTTTACGAGGATAGCGAGTCTCAGGTTAGAGTATGTAGGCGAGAGGGAGATTATTTCCCAGTAAAAGTAGGCCTTAGACAGGGATGTGTGATGTCACCGTGGTTCAATAGTCACCGTGGTTCAATATATTTATAGATGGAGTTGTAAGAGAAGTGAATGCTTGGGTGTTGCAAGAGGTGTGGGGTTAAAAGATAAAGAATCTAACACAAAGTGGGAGTTGTCACAGTTGCTTTTTGCTGATGACACTGTACTTTTGGGGGATTCTGAAGAGAAGTTGCAGAGGTTGGTGGACGAGTTTGGTAGGGTATGTAAAAGAAGGAAATTAAAAGTGAATACTATAGGAAAGAGTAAGGTGATGAGGATAACAAAAAAAATTAGATAATGAAAGATTGGATATCAGATTGAGGGAGAGAGTATGGAGGCGGTGAATGTGTTCAGATATTTGGGAGTGGATGTGTCAGCAGATGGGTATATGAAGGATGAGGTGAATCATAGAATTAATGAGAGGAAAAAGGTGAGTGGTGCACTGAGGAGCTTGTGGAGACAGAGAACTTTATCCATGAAGGCAAAGAGGGGAATGTATGAGAGTATAGTTATACCAACACTCTTGTATGGGTGTGAGACATGGGTTGTGAATGTTGCAACAAGGAGAAGGCTGGAGGCAGTGGAGATGTCATGTCTGAGGGCAATGTGTGGTGTGAATATAATGCAGAGAATCCGTAGTTTGGAGATTAGGAGGAAGTGTGGGATTACCAAAACTATTATCCAGAGAGCTGAGGAGAGGTTATTGAGATGGTTTGGACATATAGATAGGATGGAACAAAATAGAATGACTTCGAGAGTGTATAAATCTGTAGTGGAGGGAAGGCGGGGTAGGGGTCGTCCTCGAAAAGGTTGGAGGGAGGGGGTAGAGGAGGTTTTGTGGGCGAGGGGCTTGGACTTCTAGCAAGCGTGTGTGAGCATGTTAGATAGGAGTGAATGGAGATAAATGGTTTTTGGGACCTGACAAGCTATTGGAGTGTGAGCAGGATAATATTTAGTGAAGGGATTCAGGGAAACCGGTTAGCCACACTTGAGTCCTGGAAATGGGAAGTACAATGCCTGCACTTTAACCCTTTCAGGGTTTTCACCGTACTAGTACGGCTTACGCACCAGGGTTATTGACGTACTAGTATGCCTAAATTCTAACTCCCTCAAATCAAGTAGAAACAGGCTGGTAGGCCTAGATGTGAGAGAATGGGTCTGTGTGGTCAGTGTGCGCAGTATAAAAAAAAATCCTGCACCACATAGTGTGTAATGAGGAAAAAAAACTCTGACCGTGTTTTTGGTTTAAAACAGCAACTTTGCAGTCTATTTTCGTATGGTATTTATAGTTGTATTCTCGTTTTCTTGGTCTCATTTGACAGAAATAGAGATAATTTTGATTGGTTTCACGATGACAAGTACCTTGAAACTGAGCGCAAAATAGCGAAAATGTTCGATTTTTGCCGATGTTCATGAGTAAACAAATCACGCCATGCATCCAATACACATCAACTGGCGAGTCTAATATTCTTGCACAAGTGCGCTGATATTATTTATACCGCTTTTACAATGATGCAGTAGTATACATAACAGAAAATCTTCTATTTTTTGTGAGAATAAAAATTCAAAATGGAAAGCAAAAGTAATGTAAGAAAGGCCTGGAGACGTGACTAATGAACAGAAAAAATGTTATTTTAGTGTCAGGAATGTCTGTCTCATTTATTCTGGACCCTATTTTGAAATTTGTGTGAAATTGACCAAATTGCCAATTTCTGACCACTTTATTGGGTAGTTCAAATCGGTAAATTGGCATTTTCTTATACTCAATTGATGGAATAAATGGAATTCTAGCAAAATAGCTAAAATTTTGGTAGACTGAAACATTGGAATTGGCTGATAATAGGGCTCAAAGTGGGCGAAATCGCCGATGCATAAACATCGTTGAAACCACTAACTTTGCAAGAGCATAATTCCGTTAGTTTTTCATCAAATTTCATACTTTTTTTATCATTATGATCGTAAAAAGGTTCTCTAGTATTACATAATAAAAAATATTTTTTTTTTTCCGAAAATTTTTCGACCCTGAGAACAAGTTTGGGAGAGGGCCTATCGACCCTGAAAGGATTAAAGGAGGGGTTTGGGATGTTGGCAGTTTGGAGGGACTTCTGGACTGTCGTATCTGAGCGCCTCTGCAAAGACAGTGATTATGTGTGAGTGAGGTGAAAGTGTTGAATGATGATGAAAGCATTTTCTTTTTGGGGATTTTCTTTCTTTTTGGGTCACCCTGCCTTGGTGGGAGATGGCCGACTTGTTGAAAAAAAAAAAAGTATCAAGTGTGGATGTTTTGTATATTTAGTTAATTTAAACTTTTGAATGGTAGGGTTGTGCGTTGTCTGGAACCTGATTAATTGATCATCTTGATAGCAAATTTTTGCTGATTTACGATGATAGGCTGAATAAACAACCGCATAAGCTGACAGGTAGCTAGAAAGGCACTATGTTTACAGAGAAATCTTCATTGTCACAGTTCATACAGGACTGTACTCCATCAGGTATACAGAAACGCTGATATGCTGTTTTATAAGGCAAATGAGTACCCTGAGGTCAGGCTCGGGTGAGGTCACAAATCCTCAGTTGTCTTGTAAGGCAGTGCGTCTGTTCTTGTATTCTTGATGAAGTCCACTCCTGAAGAAAATATCACAAAGGTTTCTATGCAAACATAGTGTTTTTCTAACTACAAGGCAATTTGAGGTGTAGATCCCCATGTACATCTACCATAGGTGAGGCAGGGATAACTTAGGAAGTGATTCAGAGTAATGATGTTGAGGTATGTAGTAATGTATTTTAGAAAGAAGGCCCACTGTTTTGGAAATGTTAGATATATGGTAAAAGTTAGTGTTGAATTTTAGTTGGTGGTCAAGGTGTATACCTAAGAAATTTTCCCCTCATCTTGGCTTTTGATGTGTACTATACATGCATAAAGCGAATATGTACAAAGTATGAATGCATTTGGTAAAAACTAACCAAGGAAACATATTATTCAGCCAATTTGTAAGTACAGTAGTCCTGCATATCAGAAGAACAAGTCAATATACACAAGTAATTAATTGGTTACAGAGTAAATATGTTGTAAAAGTGGAATATTGTAAGTCTATAGATTATAAGTCAGGGGACTTACTGTACATGTATACTATATTTTAAGACTTCACCACCTTTTCTTATGTATTTTTTCTCTACTAATTTATATCAGCTTTTCTTTGTTCCTTGTGTCTAGTTCATTTGCTGTATTTAGTTACATTGCTATTGTTGCTATCAGTATGGCTACTGTGTATTAAGGTATACTCATATTTCATCTATCTGGCTACCTTGTTAATATTTTCCCTTTTTTATTTAATTTACTCTGACAGTACTCTTGTCATAAAAATTCAAAATTACATTTCATAATTGCAGTACTAATTCTTCAGGAGATGGTCGTGTGGGGTATTATATATGGTCAGTACTGTGTGTGTGTGTCTGTTAGCACAGCTCCAAAACACAGGGACAGATTTGGACGAAATACTGGGCTAGTGACCAGGAATTTCTTATTAGATATTGGAGCATAGAATCATAACTGCAGCAACACTGAATTATAAGCCAAAATTGACAATTGGTTGCAGGCAGTGTATGCATCTGCAGATACCAAAAATCTAAAAAAAAGTTCTTCCCGGTATTTAGTTAGCATAGTTACTTCACATGTTTGCACTTTACTAGGTAATTCAGTGTTGTGCAGTGTCTAATTGTGGAAAAATAAACACATAAGCAGTGTAATGTGATCCTTTATTGACAACGTTTCACCCACACAGTGGGCTTTATCAAGTCACAAACAGATCTACCTGGGTGAAAGGTACATGAGTATTTATAGGATGGAGTCAGGTGGAGAATACTGGGTAGGTTGGATCTGAACCTGCATGTGACAATCTTCCGAGTAGGATGATAGAGGCTAGGACCTTGGGTATCTTTAAGAAGAGATTAGACAAGTATATGAGTAGACTTTCTGCAGTGTTCCTCCATTCTTATGTTCTTATGTGGGATAACGATGAAGATGTTTCTTGGCAAGGGGTTCAGCTATGTTATAGAAGCCATTGTTTTGTTTGAAGTTGTTGGATATACAGATAAGTGATGATTCCAGGATTCTGCGGTATTGAGTGTTTTCTTCTCTGGCGATAAGTCTCTGTAGTTGATTAAATGGTTGTGTGAATTTCGGTGTTGAACACAGGCATTCCTTAAATTGTCCGATCAGAGAATACACTGCCGAGAAGAGATACATAGTCCTCCCCGCTAACTCCATTGCCAAACACGTTTCCAATATCTTTTCTAATACCTCATTCCCAGTATCTACCTCCACTTTCGCCACCATCAAGGCCATTACCAGTAATAGACAGGACAAGCTTCAATCCTCTGCAGGTGTATATATAATCCCTTATAATGACTGCAGCAAATTATACATATGTGAAACATCAAGAGACCTCCAAACACTTATTTCAGAACACCAGTACGCAGGCAGATCAGACGATTTAAGGAATGCCTGTGTTCAACACCGAAATTCACACAACCATTTAATCAACTACAGAAACGCAAGAGAAGAAAAGAGAAGAAAACACTCAATACCGCAGAATCCTGGAATCATCACTTATCTGTATATCCAACAACTTCAACCAAAACAATGGCTTCTATAACATAGCTGAACCCCTTGCCAAGAAACTTCTTCATCGTTATCCCACATAAGAACATAAGAATGGAGGAACACTGCAGAAGGTCTACTCATATATGTACTTATTCAATCTCTTTTTAAAGCTACCCAAGGTCCTAGCCTCTTATCACCCTACTCAGAAGATTGTCACATGGAGGTTAAGATCCAACCTACCCAGCATTATCCACCTGACTCCATCCTATAAATACTCACATACCTTTCACCCAGGTAGATCTTTTTGTGACTTGATAAAGCCCACTGTGTGGGTGAAACGTTGTCAATAAAAGATCACATTATACTGCTTATGTGTTTATTTTTCCATTGTGTTGGTATTTTATATAATTTACTCCCACAGTGTCTAATTGTATTTTATGGTTGCACTATGTTAGCTAATCCTTTGCTATAAATCTAATGCAGTAGTATATGATAATGCTGGTTGTAATACTCCAACAAATCTTGCTGCAGATATTGCATTACCTAACATATGAATGCATTCATTAAGGTGTTCACATTTTATCTTTCCAATTTGATTTACCATTTATTTTTAACCATGCACTACTTACTGTTTCGTTTCCACTTCTCTGGCCAAGTTGACTGTCACACCATGTTAAGGCATGTCACTTCTGCTGCTCCATTTGATATTGAGCTATTCTTTCAATCACACCTTAATATATTTTTGGTTAATGATATTTGAGATACCTTTGTATGTGTAGCCTTTCTGTCATGGCTTGGACTAAATACTTATACTGTATAAAAATGCACAAATGGTAGGTATGTACATAAATGCAGTGTTGACAGTGTGATGATCACTGGTTATTGGAAATAGGAAGACACACTGGGAGACTTAAATGTAACAATAATGAAGTGAGGGCTGTATATTTCTTTGTGCGAGATGCTGAAGAGGGCCTCATACATTGAAATATTTTGAACTTTAAGATTGATACCTTACCAGATAAACATAACTTCATTTTAAATTAATTAGTTGTGACTAAACTTGTATATAAAAGTTTCATCCAGAAATTTTTTATTTTCAGTTTTTAAATTGCCACAAATCAAGACTGTATGAAAAACAAGATTTGGGGAGCGATTCTGAAGCCTCCAGTGGAATGGGCTTTGGAAGCACTTACACACTGCCTTTGTCGGTACATCAACCTATTTTATATGGAAGTGCTATATCATCTAAACAGCCATATGCTAACAAGGCTGCGGTTGATTTTGGTGCAACGTTTACAAAAGGGACTAAGGAAGGATCTTATGAGGAGAAAAGTTTTGGAAGTACTTACACTTTGAAAAATGATGTCAGTGTAACAACTGGTGGTGAAGAATTTGAATTTCCCCATAGATCAGCAAGCCGATCAGAGGATGGACCAGAGAAGGTAGATTCTGTTTATCATCTACTTGGTAGTGCCTTTTTAAACAAAGAAGCTGCTGTCCAGAGGACATGTTCATCTGACAGTCATAATACACATGCTATCCATGGCATGCATAGTGATTCCTATAATACCAGACCACGTTCACTGAGTAGTAATAGATGTATGGACGGAAGAATAAGTGGGGAGAGCTCTGATGATGTACAACAAAGCCGAATTAATGTTGTGAAAAGGGACACAGACACTACTTCCAATGATGGCTCGGAATGCACTGTCATGAGCCTTGGGAGGAAAATACAGATTATGGCAAGTGGTCAGCCAAAGAAGCAAGTGAATCATGATAATAAGGATGAAAACTGGGACACAGAATGGAAACAATTGCTGAAGCAGAACCACGAGTTACTTTTAAGGTTGTCAAATAGAGAAGATTTTCCATTTCTAGATAATACATCAAGAGTCAGTGGTGGTAATCCAGTGTCAGTACATGACAGCGGTGTTCAGACAAGTTTTACTAAAGACTTGGAAGAAAAAGGTCCCTTGGACTGTGCATTAAATATAAACATACCTGAAACAGTTAATTACTCCGAATATGATGGAAGTGATGGTCTTTTAAGTCTTTGTTTGGAAGATAGACAAACAGACGATAATGAAGAAAAGGGGTCAACCACAACGTCTGCAAGTCCTGAGTGTGTCCTTGAAGATATTATAGAGGAATCAAGTTTAAGTGATAAATCATCCCCAAGAACAATAGTAAATACTGGTAACCCAGATAGCTTGGAGGAAACTAAAGTGAAAAGTGAAAGAGAAATGGATTCAATTGAAAATGCAAGCCAGTCAAACCCAGAGGTTTCTACTACTCAAGGAATATTCAAGTATGACAACTCTGAATTTGCAAATAAACCATCAGCTGAAAAAAAAGAAAATTGTCCTAAATTATTCTCCAGTTCAACAGATTTTTCTTGCACTACAAACCTTCCAGCTTATCATTCTGGTGCAGCTACAACATACATCATACGTAGTAGATTCTCTCGAGAAAAGCAGCTTAAGCCACAGCCTTCAAAAGATTTGTTGGATGCTCTGCAAATGCTTGAAGATGAAGAAAAAAAGAATATTGAAGCTCAAGAAAAGGAGTGCATCCCAACAAACAAAATTGATGGTGCAGACGAATGTGAAACTCAAATGCCAGTCCAAGGTTCTGGCACAAGTGCAAGTTATGTGTATCATCTTGGAGAATATGAGGCAAGCAATAAAGAGACTTCCAGCTCAGTTCAGAGGTATGTATGTTGAATGTAGCACTCTTATGTCTGTGAAATACATTATATGTAGCCAGAGAAAAGATTTGTTTGTGGTGTCTCATGAAGTAATGTCTCCGGTAGTGTTTCTCAGAATAATGTATGTGCAGGATTGCACAAAGTATGGAAAATTTCAAATGCTTCTGCAGTAACTCTTTATATAAATAAGCATTTTTTAGATAATTCTGCATGAAAATTTCAGGAATTTTTTCTTTCTTGATAGGGAAAATTCAAATTTAAAAAATCAGAATTGCAGTCTGCAATTTTTACTCCTACATTCAGCTTTTGTTTATATATTAAAATCAGATAAATTTTACCGAAGGGCAACTTCATTTACCTATGCAACCCTGACAACCTCTATGACATACCCCTCACAACATCTCCACACCCCTCACAACATCTCCACACCCCTCACAACATCCCCACACTCCTAACAACATCCCCACACTTCTCACAACCTTCCTACACCATTGCCACCCTCCCCACACCTCTAACAACCACCCAACTCCCCTGCTTCACACCCATATAAGAGCATTGCTACCACTATTCTCTCATACATTTCCCTCTTTGCTTCCATAGATAACATTCTTTGTCTCCACAGACTCCTCAGTACTCCAATCACCTTTTTCCCATTGGTAGAGTTAGGAAACTGTTAGTTAAAATGCAGCATGCTTGCAATTTTTTTTTTTTGGCATGAAAGAAATTTTTTTGAGGACATTGTAATGAGTTGTTATTGTTGGTTTATTCATCAGGAAAATCACTTTAAAGTTGTCTTTGTCATAAGATGACTGATTCACTGGTGCTGGCACTGTAGTGGGGGCACCTGCTTTATTTTTGGAAAATCCTTCTTTCAGTACAGATGTACTCTGGACTTTTTTTTTATTAAAAGAAGTTTTATTACACCACAAGCTTTTCTTGTTGGACCATCAGTTTTTTTGTTAGACTATTCTATTAGCCAGTAGCTTTTTTTTTCTGCCTTTTGGCACTTTGTGACGCGTACAAGTTGAGCACATTTTCCCTGCCTTGGTGGGAAACGGCCAACGTGTTAAATAATAATAATACGTACTATGGCTGAGGCATGACGAAATGGTTGTATCTAAGGACATGTGAGGGTAGGGTAGCTGTTGGCACCATATCTGACCACAGCAAAATAACCATTGGCCTACAGGTTGGAGTGTTGTTATAGGTTAAATTGGCTGCATTTATTACTAACTCATGTATACTGTATATGACTCAATATTGCTTGTACAGTTTACTAGAATTTTTTTTTTTAACACATCGGCCATCTCCCACCAAGGCAGGGTGACCCAAAAAGAAAGAAAAACCCAAAAAGGAAAAAAAACTTTCATCATCATTCAGTACTTTCAACATCACTCATACATAATCACCGTCTTTGCAGAGGCGCCCAGATACGACAGTTCAGATGTCCCTCCAAAGTGCCAGTATCCCAAACCCCTCCTTTAAAGTGCAGGCATTGTACTTCCCATTTCCAGGACTCAAGTCCGGCTAACCGGCAGAATGTTTTAATTTAAAACTTTAGTCCACTGGATATTTTGTTTGTAGGTAAATAGTATTGTACTACACTAGAAAATTTAGTTGTGAAGTCCATAATAAGCATAGTGTTTGAGGAAGAACTATGGGTAACAAAAAAAATACAAATTTCAATATTCTTCTTCTTCTTCTTCTTCTTCTTCTTCTTTCAACACGTCGGCAGTTTCCCACCGAAGATTATTATTATTATTATTACGTATTATTATTATTACATATTATTATTATTACGTATTATTATTATTACGTATTATTATTATTACGTATTATTATTATTACGTATTATTATTATTACGTATTATTATTATTACGTATTATTATTATTATTATTATTATTATGATGATGATAGTAATAATATACTGTATCTGTACATGAATGAAAATAATGTACAAAATATATTTACATATGGAAGCATTATCATAGTGTATGATATTATGATACTTGTGTTGAAACATTGGTGGTGGTATGCTGTAGTTCATTAGATTACTGGATCATGATACTCATGACCGGGAAAGATGGCTAGGTCACAAGTGATGGTGAATGCGTTTTCTTCTTTCGGTCACCTTGGCTTGGTGGGAAATGATTGATGTGTTTTAATAATAAAATATTATAGAATATGAAGCTGTTTTAATGACTGCTTTTTCTTAAAGTGCTTGTGTGGTTTAATACATAATGTCAAATCTAATGCTATTGTTGTAAGACTTGTTTTGCTCATAAAGTGCAAAACTATTAATGTGAGTACAGTGGACCCCTGGCTAATGATCAAAATTCATTGCAGAAGCCTGCTCAAGTGCCATTACTGAACGAATTTACTTCCTTAAGAAATAATGTCACGTAGGTTAGTCTATTTCAGACCCCCAAAAATACACTTCCACAAGCACTTACAATATTATACTTACGTACATAAATGTACGATTTCCGAGGTGATCGTTAGCCGGGGGTCCACTGTATTAGAATCAATAAGTAGTGTCATTCTATATTATTAGTTAATTACTTATTACAACTTTTTACATGTTAGAAGAACATTAAGAATTCTTAAGTGAAGAAATACAGTTAGTGTAATTTTTTTTGCTACTTTACAAACTTAAATTATAAATGTTCACCAATCTGAGCCTTTTCATTTCTTATATTATGTTGTACAGTCAAACCCTCAAATTTGCAGGCTTTACTAAATTCTTATCTTTAAATTATGCAACATTTTTCCTTCAAGTACTGTAACTTCTGTATTATTAGATTTTTGTGGTGTTATTTTTTTCTTAGCACATAATTCCTTAATTGAATATTAACTACAGGACTTTGATCAATATACTGTACTGTATTTTAAAACTAAATTATTGTATAAATATTAATTATGTGCATATTTTTTTCATGCTTGCACATATCTCCCATCCTCTTTAATTGGCAGTGTGACAATAATTATGATTAGTTTATTAGCCTGTTAAGAATAAATGGTTGAAATAAATTATTTTGTGAACTAAGAGATTTTGAATATTTTGGTTTTCATAGGACTGATGGAAGCAGACAACATGATCAAAACAAATCAAGTGTTTCCTCTCCTTTAAGTGAATGTGAGGCAACACTGCCAGTTCTGCAAGTGCTGGTGGAGAAGGTCTTCCTCTTCACTCAAGACCTGGCTGAGCGCTGGAAGCAAGGAAACGCTGATGGTAAGCTTCATGTTCAGTTCTTCTTTCAACAAACCGGCTGTATCCCAACGAGTCTTCATGTTCAGTTATTCTTACTTTTTTTTTATACAACATATAGGTTGTTTCCTTTGAAGGTAGGGTGACCCAAAGATAGATTCTTGTTCACCATCACTCATTCTGAAGTACATATTCAAGCTAGAAGTCTATGGATATTGCAATAATAATAATAAAAATAATAATTATAAGTTGTAGGCTGGAAGTCAGAAACCGCCTAGGGTGGTACTACCGTCCTGCCAAGTGAGTGTAAAACGGAAGTCTGTAATTGTTTTACATGATGGTAGGATTGCTGGTGTTTTTATTCTGTCTCATAAACATGAAAGATTTGAGGTATGTTTTGCTACTTCTACTTACACTTAGGTCACACAGTACATTCATGTACAAGCATATATATATGCACACCCCTCTGGGTTTTCTTCTGTTTTCATACTAGCTCTTGTTCTTGTTTATTTCCCCTTACCTCCATGGGGAAATGGAACAGAATTCCTCCTCCGTAAGCCATGTGTGTCGTAAGAGGTGACTAACATGCCGGGAGCAAGGGGCTAGTAACCCCTTCTAGGAAGAGAAACTTTCATTTTCTTTTTGGGCCACCCTGCCTCGGTGGGATATGGTCAGTTTTGTACATGCTAAATTATTTACTGTTTTCAGACACTCGTGAAGACTTGTTGTACCAGCTGGTGGAAGCTGAGCGACTCCTGGAGCAGATATGTATCCAGGAGGGCAGGAAGGAGGATCCCAAGAAGTCTCCTGACTTGCACACCAAATGTGAGGACAAATTTCACAAGAAACAGGAGGAGTCTGATGCTAGGATACAAAAAAATATTGAACTGATTCGTAAGGTGGGGATGATGTTTTTCTGTACTGAATTAATCCTACTTGCACAAATTTATTGTAATATGAATCTTGCTTTATTGGAATAATTTGGCAAGTTTCTTGTTTGATAGTTTATTTGTGCATTCCATATCTCCCAATGGGCAGTAGTCAAAAGATTACAGAGGCATATAATGGGTCCAGTGATTGTGCCCCAAAATTTTGTTAGCAAGTGACAGTAGTAATGAACTACAGTATTTTTAGATTTACTGTATTTACAAATTTATTGACTTAGGAATAAGAGTAACGAGTTATTCACACAATGAACTCAGTCTCATAAACATTACAGTGCACAGCTTATATTGTATTTACATCAATGACCTCCCAAATGCATCGCAACTCCTTAAACCAGTTGTATTTGCAGATGACACCACTTATGTCTTCTACCACTCAAACCCAGCTATACTTAGTAACACTGTAAACAGCGAGCTACATAAAATATCAAACTGGATGACGACCAACAAACTTACTCTCCATATAGACAATACCTACTTCATGCTTTTTTGAAACAGAGCATCAAATATCCAGCTAAACATATTGATAAATGGTTCACACATTACAAGACACACTGAGGGTAAATTTCTAGGTCTCCACCTTGACTGTAATCTTAAATTTCAGACCCACATTCAGCATATAACTAAGAAAGTTTCCAAAACAGTAGGTATCCTCTCCAAGATATGATACTATGTACCCCAAAGGGCCCTCCTTACCTTATATCACACTCTAATATACCCTTACCTCACCTGTGGTATTTGTGCTTGGGAATCTATCATATCCAATCACATCAAACCTTTAACCCTTAAACTGTCCACACGTAGATATACGTTCACCTGCGTACTGCCCCGAATATTTTGAAAAAAAAGAAAATAGTTTTTTTTTTAAATGAAGAGCGCATTTTTATAAACAGGATAGGCTAAAAAAATTTTTTTTAGAGCCAGTACTTACCGAGATATAAGCCCGCGAAGTTGGTGCTAAATGATGTGGTGTCGGCAACATGGTGCACTGCCGCTTGCAGAAACAATAAACATTTATAGTTTTTTTTCAATTTTTTTCCATTTTCTGTTGTTTTCATGCTATGATAATGTTTTGATGCAGATCTTTTGATATCATTGCCAATTCTTGTTTAGACACAAATGTTTGGTACTGAATTAGTAATCATACTGTTACTAACACACATGTTCACACTGATAAATGAATTTGTACACCTGGTTCAATCACTTACTATTGTTTACATATATATACAAGGTATTTACAGGTCCCATTTATGTTTCTAGAAGTCCACCACTGTATGATACTCCAAGAAGCATGGATTCATACAGAGTGCCACTCCACATTGCTGACACATGTATCGTGTGTCTTTTCGCACTTAGGGTCGCTGTTTACTGTAAGCACACACAACACACTTTTTCTGAGAGTACTTCTTCTTTGGAGTAGATGGTAATGGTATCAGGCAGTGACAGTTAGGGATTATTCGGTTGGGCACTTCCCTTCTGGTTGTGGAGTGACAAGTCACTGTTGTGGAGTGACAGGTCGCTGTTGTAGGGTGACAGGTCGCTGTGGAGAAAGGTATAGGTGTGGTACCATACTTTCCCGCTATCTGCTTGATGACATTTAGGGTGAATTCCACATATCGTTGTCGCTTTCCAGTCTTTATTTCGTACATGTTGAAGGCATTGAGCATTGCAATGTCGACAAGGTGGAAAAACACTTTTATATACCACTTGCGACTCCTACGCACACAGTCAACAAAGCCTATCATCATGTCACACTTGTCGACTAGTCGCATATTGTTTGTATAGTTGATGACAACAGCTGGCTTTTCAGTAGGTTCATTGTTGAGCCTGCTCAGTCTGTCTGTCTGTACCATCTCGTTTCTGTGGATGGTTCATAGCAATGTCACGTCCCGTTTGTCATGCCATGACAGTGCCATGATGTCATTGGCATGAAACGCCTGCACTACACTTCCTCCAGTGAACTTTGGCATGTGTTTTCTATTTCTTCTCACTGTTCCACATATATCAGTATTGTTCACACGTAGGAAATCAGCTAGCATAGGGCTTGTGTACCAGTTGTCTGTGAACAATGTATGACCCTTGCCAAGGTATGGCTGCATCATCTTGCGAACAACATCACCGGAAATGCCCAACATGCGCCTGGTATCATCGAGTGTATTTTTACCTGTGTAGATAATGACATCCAACACAAGACCAGTCTCACAGTCACACATAACAAACAGTTTTATACCAAAGCGATTACGTTTGCTTGGTATATATTGTTTGAATGACAGTCGTCCCTTGAACAGAACCAAGGACTCATCAACAACAATGTTCTTGAATGGATAAAAGTAGGCACTGAATTTTTGCTAAAAGATAAAGAAGCAAATACAAAGTGGGAGTTGTCACAGTTGCTTTTTGCTGATGACACTGTGCTTTTGGGAGATTCTGAAGAGAAGCTGCAGAGGTTGGTGGATGAATTTGGTAGGGTGTGTAAAAGAAGAAAATTGAAAGTGAATATAGGAAAGAGTAAGGTGATGAGGATAACAAAAAGAATAGGTGATGAAAGATTGGATATCAGATTGGAGGGAGAGAGTATGGAGGAGGTGAATGTATTCAGATATTTGGGAGTGGACATGTCGGCAGATGGGTCTATGAAGGATGAGGTGAATCATAGAATTGATGAGGGAAAAGGGTGAGTGGAGCACTCGGAGTCTGTGGAGACAAAGAACCTTGTCCATGGAAGTAAAGAGGGAATGTATGAGAGTATAGTTATACCAACGCTCTTATATGGGTGTGAAGTATGGGTGATGAATGTTGCAACGAGGAGAAGGCTGGAGGCAGTGGAGATGTCATGTCTGAGGTCAATGTGTGGTGTGAATATAATGCAGAGAATTCGGAGTTTGGAAATTAGGAGGAGGTGCGGGATTACCAAAACGATTGTCCAGAGAGCTGAGGAGGGGTTGTTGAGGTGGTTTGGACATGTAGAGAATGGAACGAGACAGAGTGACTTCGAGTGTATAAATCTATAGTGGAGGGAAGGCGGGGTAGGGGTCGGCCTAGGAAAGGTTGGAGGGAGGGGTAAAGGAAGTTTTGTGTGCGAGGGCTTGGACTTCCAGCAAGCATGTGTGAGCGTATTTGATAGGAGTGAATGGAGGCATATGGTTTTAATACTTGACGTGCTGTTGGAGTGTGAGCAAAGTAACATTTATGAAGGGATTCAGGGAAACCGGCAGGCCGGACTTGAGTTCTGGAGATGGGAAGTACAGTGCCGGCACTCTGAAGGAGGGGTGTTAATGTTGCAGTTTTATAACTGTAGTGTAAAGCACCCTTCTGGCAAGACAGTGATGGAGTGAATGATGATGAAAGTTTTTCTTTTTCGGGCCACCCTGCCTTGGTGGGAATCGGCCGATGTGTTAATAAAAAAAAATAAAAATAATACATAAACAATTCCTGGATTTTGTAGAGGAGGTCATTTCGGTTTGGTGTATTCCTGTCAGAGAAATGCAACATTCTTAGCAACAGAAGGAATCTGTTGCAGGGAAGGAGGTCACGAAAGACTGGAGTGCTAATGAAGCAGTCTGTGGACCAGTAGTTTGCTATATTGTTCTTATATGTATGTGGCATAAACATGACAGTGCCAAGGAATAAATACATTTCAGCCACAGTTGTATCTTTCCACCTGCGCAGCCGTGACGATTCTGTAACATGTACATGGTCCTTTGTATACTGGTAGTACAGGTTGGTCTGGGTAACAATCAGTTTCATTATCGGCTCATCAAAGTATAGTTGAAAATAGTCTAACTCTGTAGACTCATCAATGATGGGACAGTGTGGCATGATGCCACTTCCACTGCCATCAAAACTGAAAGGATGTGGCACGAATGGTGTATGTTCAGTCCAGTTCCATTCATGATCAGCTGGCGCAGGGTGGGCCTGTGGCATGGGATGTGGGGGAGCAGGAGGAGGGACGGGAGTGGGGCCAGCACATGGTTGAGAGGGTGCCGCATGGTCCTTTGTCTGTCCACACACCGCGCCATGTGGTCCAGGCATCGTGCCACCCACCACTTCTTCCTCCATCCCAGCATACTCTCCTTCATTATCACTATCACTGTCAGTGGCTGGGGTTTTGGAATGTGACCTGCTAAGACCCTTGCCTCTGACTGCATATGGCACACTGCCTGAACGTAGGTTATGACGCCCAAAAGTACGTTTCACTGGGGAATAATGATAATCACTATCACTCGACAAATCGTCTATGGGCATAAAATCGATTTCATCATCGTCACTTATATCACTTTCACTATCGTCACCATAACACATGGAAAATGATAATTTCCTCTTGCGGAGTTGCCTTTGGGTAGCAACACTAGCAACCAAAGAGGTGCTGGGCTGAGGGTCTGTGGCCACACTGGCCACACCAAATGTGCTGGGCTGAGGGTCTGGTATGGCCACACTGTCCACAATGGCCACACTGGTCACCCCAGAGGTGATAGGCTGAGGGTCATCTGGGTTCTCATCAATAGTTTCACTAATTCCTTGATTATTAGTGGCTATATCACTGTCTAATCCACTAACCTCGCGTTCTGTTTCACTTTCCGGGAATAGTAGAGTGTTCATACGATGAGGCGTGAGTGAATCACGGGGGTTTGCCATGATGTTTACCCAAGATGGAGCTGAAACTAACTGGGGCTACCATGCGGTACCCTGGCGTCCTCTATTTTTTTCATACTGCGCACACTGAGTGCGCAGACCCATTCTCTCATGTCTAGGCGACTCAGGCCTGTTGCGCTAAATTTGAACGAATGTAAAATAAAACGTAGATCTACGTTCGGGGCAGTACGCACGTGAACGTATATCTACGTGTGGACAGTTTAAGGGTTAATAACCCAACAAAAAGCGGCAGTGCAGATCACGAACTCCAGCGCCAGATAACACACCCCACCTCTCTTCAAAAACATGAACTTACTTAATATACATAATTTTTTTTTTTTTCAACAAGTCGCCCGTCTCCCACCGAGGCTGGGTGACCCAAAAAAAAAGAAAATACTTTCATCATCATTCAACACTTTCACCTCACTCATACATAATCACTGTTTTTGCAGAGGCATTCAGAAACTACAGTTTAGAATAGTCCTTCCAAACTGTCACTATCCCAGACCCCTCCTTTAAAGTGCAGGCATTGTACTTCCCATTTCCAGGAGTCAAGTCTGGCTAAATCAATAACCGGTTTCCCTGAATCTCTTCACTAAATATTATCCTGCTCACACTCCAACAGCTCGTCAGGTCCCAAAAACCATTTGTCTCCATTCACTCCTATCTAACACGCTCACACACACTTGCTGGAAGTCCAAGCCCTTCGCCCACAAAACCTCCTTTACCCCCTCCCTCCAACCTTTTCGAGGACGACCCCTACCCCTCCTTCCTTTCCCTATAGATTTATACGCTCTCCAAGTCATTCTACTTTGATCCATTCTCTCTAAATGACCAAACCACCTCAACAACCCCTCTTTAGCCCTCTGACTAATACTTTTAGTAACTCCACACCACCTCCTAATTTCCACACTCTGAATTCTCTGCATAATATTTGCACCACACATTGCCCTTAGACAGGACATCTCCACTTATTATTGTGCCTACTACATAACAGTACATTAAACTCCAATATCAACCCTCCGCTCAAACTTCTAGACAGTTTCAACAGAACACACAGGCATAACACGAGGCACAAAACACTTTTTGATCCCTCGTGTCCCTCTCTCACTTTGCAAAAATGCAATGCACATAAAGGGCCCCAAGATCTGGAACTCTTTGCCTGAAACAGCAAGAGGTTCCCTGCCCACAAATCAGTTTAGGACCATACTCAAAAATCATCTCATCTCTCAATAGCAAACATACCCACATCATGCTAAACCCCAACCAAATTCCAAGCAACTCCCCCAAATACTTTATTATCCCTTAACTATTAAGTCATTATTACAAACTTACTAATATATGATTGTGTTTGTATCACTATTTGTACTACCGCATATTTATAATAGAGTACATGAACTTAATTGTGAACTAAAAAATAAGTAAGTAAATTTACTTACTTACATGATTCATTACATTTGAAACTTGAGTTCATTACCTTTGTACCTTGTAACTTGACATGATTGTGACCAAATCTACCTGAGTTCATTACCTTTGTAACTTGCTCAGCTATCAAAACTTTGAGGCCCAGTCCCTGGACCCATTATGTACCTCTGTAATCTTTTGACTACCACCCACAGGATGGGTATGGGGTGCATAATAAAGATATTAAACTAAAAACTAAACACTGAAAGTGTAAAGCTGACTGGAAGAGGCATTCATCAGTTAGTGCTGGGAATCCGGTGATTCCAAGTTTTAAAACCTTGTTAATATCTTCTCAGATTTGTGCCTTGGCATACCCCTTTTAATGCTTCAGGGTAGATTCAAAAACCTTAGAATGTTACAGGTAAACTAGAGTTTAAAAGCCTTAGGTAGAAATAAAAGTTTTAGGAAGAAAGGTATTTAACCCTAAATTTTCTTATTAATACAGTACAATTTAAGTAATATTTATCAAATAACGATCCATACATTTAACACTTAACATTTAAGTATGTACAAAATGGGAGTTGACACAGTTGCTTTTTGCTGATGATACTGTGCTTATTGGAGATTTTAAAGAAAAGTTGGGAAGGTTAGTGACGAGTTTGGGAGGGTGTGTTAAGGTAGAAAGTTGAAAGTGAACAAAGATAAGAGTAAGGTGATGAGGGTATCAAACGATTTAGATAAAGAAAAATTGGATATCACATTGGAGAGAGGGAGTATGGAAGAAGTGAATGTTTTCAGATATTTGGGAGTTGACTTGTCAGCGAATGGGTTTATGAAGGATGAGGTTAACCATAGTGAGAAGTTAGATGATGGGATAGATCTCAAAACTCTTCAAAGGTATGCATTGAGGTATCTGTGGAGACAAAAAACATTATCCATGGAGGCAAAGAAGGGAATGTATGTAAGTATAGTGATACCAACACTCTTATATGGATGTGAAGCTTGGGTTGTAAATGCTGCAGCGAGGAGGCAGCTGGAGGCAGTGGAGCTGTCCTGTCTAAGGGCAACGTGTATTGTAAATATTATGCAGAGAATGCGAAGTGTGGAAATTAGGAGGAGGTGTGGAGTTATTAAAAGTATTAGTCAGAGGGCAGGTGGTTTGGTCATTTAAAGAGAATGGATCAAAGTAGAATGACTTGGAGAGCATATAAATCTGTAGGGGAAGGAAGGAGGGGTAGGGGTCATCCTCGAAAAGGTTGGAGGGAGGGGGTAAAGGAGGTTTTGTGGGCAAGGGGCTTGGACTTCCAGCAAACGTGTGTGAGGGTGTTAGATAGGAGTGAATGGAGACAAATAGTTTTTGGGACCTGACGAGCTGTTGGAGTGTGAGCAGGGTAATATTTTGTGAAGGGATTCAGGGAAACCGGTTATTATAGATTTAGCCAGACTTGACTCCTGGAAATGGGAAGTACAATGCCTTCACTTTAAATGAAGGGTCTGGGATAGTGACAGTTTGGAGGGACTACTCTAAACTATCGTATCTGAGCACCTCTGCAAAGACAGTGATTATGTATGAGTGAGGTGAAAGTGTTGAATGATGAAAGTATTTTCTTTTTGGGGATTTTCTTTCTTTTTGGGTCACCCTGCCTCAGTGGGAGACAGCCGACTTGTTGAAAAAAAAAAAACATTTAACACTTACCATACATAGGTTAGCATACTGATACCATGATTTTGAAATTTGGTGATAGTTTGCCAAGTGGTGAGAGGTGGCAAGAGCAGTGTAGTGGCCCACTTTAAGTGATTTTTCCTTGTCTGACTCTTAATACATTGTAAAGAAAACCAGTGAGTTTGATCTATATACAACACTTATAATATACCTTGCTATCTTCTCCAATATAAAAGCGTACACGAGAGAAGAAATGGGTGTGTGCTGCTGAATCACAATAACACTGCTGTGATGGTAACTCTTCATTACTAGAGGCTACACTACTTTCATAATTTCTCTTCCAATAAGAAGGAAAATAACTGTTTCAGCCACTAACACTGACTGCTGGGTGTGGCTAGCAGCTCCAATTATTTCCAGCAAAAAATATATTGCTGCAAGTTTTGGCATGATCTGAGGTGGCAAATGTGTGTCGGTAAGCTGTCTAATGTTAGGAAATACTTGTCCTGTTTCCTTACAACTCTTACTTAACCTTTTAAAATTATAGGCAAAATCCACTGGTTAAATTGTTCCCTTAACTCCTTTATTTTCAATGTTCATTGCAGTATAATTGTGTGTATAGTACTATATTAGGTATACTGTAGAGTACTTTAGTGCACTTTACTATTTTTAACATCATTCTTATGTTAGTAAAGGTTCTGAAAAATGTGAAATTTGTGATGATTGCTTGGCATTATTGGTTATATCAATAATTTATTATTTTTTCTTTTATATTAATACAGCATTTTACTATGTTATAACATTTGCATTATATGTTTCAGTTAATGGATGATAAAAAGCTGCTGACGGAGCAGTGTGAACAGATGCATCGGTGCCAGAGATTGGTAGATAAGAAGCATGCAGATAAGGTAAATAATGCTTTTCTAAATGACAAAATGTTTTGTTTATTGTTTTATTGTTTTTTTTTTAATAAATCAATCTCAATCAATTTCTCCAATATTATGTACATAGTCTATAAGGCATTAGATTAAGCTGCCCCTAATGCCATGGCATGTCAGTGGCTCTCCTTGCACTTCTATGTAAACTTCTATGTAAAATTGCGAAGAAATAAAATTTGTATTTGTAGTTATTCATATAATCTCTGTGTATGGGTTGTAATGAATCACTAAGAATAACAACTTAGCCTGATTACTTCTGGGTCACTAGTTTAGTGCCTTACCACTTTCTTACTTGCTTGGTCCCTTTCTGCCTTCTGTTGTCTTTGTGGTGCTTGGGTCTGACATTGATATGATTGCCATTCAGACAATGACAGGAAAGATTTTAAGGGTTGTAAGAGTCCTTAATTGATTGAAGTGTAGTTTGCTAGGATGATTTACCATGAATACTATGTTAAATCAATATTCTTCCCTCTTAACAGCAACACGGTTCAAATTTAAGTTAAGGGTTAAGAGTGGGAGAAAATTTTGGTTATTCCTACAAGTATACATAGTCATTTATGTGGTTGTAGGTAGCACTTTACATAAATATTTATAAGCTTACAAGATCCCATGTTCTAGGTAGTAGGTTGGTAGACAGCAACCGCCCAGGGAGGTACTACCGTCCTGCCAAGTGAGTGTAAAACAAAAGCCTGTAATTATTTTACATGATGGTAGGATTGCTGGTGTCTTTTTTCTGTCTCATAAATATGCAAGATTTCAGGTATGTCTTGTTACTTCTACTTACACTTAGGTCACACTACACATTCATGTACAAGCATATACAGTGGACCCCCGGTTTTCGTGATTTTTTCGTTCGAGAATGCTGTTCAAGTGCCATTACCAAACGAATTTATTCCCATAAGGAATAATGTAAAGTAGACTAGTCCTTTTAGACCCCCAAAAATACACTTACAAAAGCATTTAAAAAAATATACTTACATAAAAGGGCGAGTTTGGAGCAGGATGAACACCAGGGGTCCACTGTATATACACACTCCTCTGGGTTTTTTTCTATTTTCTTACTAGTTCTTGTTCTTATTTCCTCTTATCTCCATGGGGAAGTGGAACAGAATTCTTCCTCCTTAAGCCATGCGTGTCGTAAGAGTCGACTAACATGCCAGGAGCAAGGGGCTAGTAACCCCTTCTGTATACAGTGGACCCTCGCTATTCGAACACTCCAAAACTCACCCTTTTATGTCAGTTTATTATTGTAATTTTTATATGTGTATATTTGGGGGTCTGAAATGGACTAATCTAATTTACATCATTCCTTATGGGAATAAATTCGTTTGGTAACAGCACTTGAACAGCATTCTGGAATGAGGGTGAGTTTTGGAGTGTTCGAATAGCGAGGGTCCACTGTACATTACTAAAGTTAAAAAGAGAAACTTTTGTTTTTCTCTTTGGGCCACCCCGCCTTGGTGGGAGACGGCCGATTTGTTGAAAGAAGAAGAAGATCCCATGTACAGTATTAAGGTAACCTCACTTTAGGTAAATGGCTGAACAACTAGCTAGTCAGGAAACAAATAAGTAGGAGACCCAAACAGTCGAGCTAAGGTCAAAAAATACTGGCAGGTGGAGTATTTAAAGGTATGAAAAATTGTATATGTACTTGTACATCAAACACACAGTAATCACCTGCATACAAATACTTTGGACACAGTTAAAAGGTTGGTAGACAGCAACCACTCGGGAGGTACTGCCATCCTACCAAGTGAGTGGAAAACAGAAGCCTGTAATTCTTTTACATGATGGTAGGATTGCTAGTGTCTTTCTTCTGTCTCATAAACATGCAAGATTTCAGGTATGTCTTGCTACTTCTACTTACACTTAGGTCACACTACACATGCATGTACAAGCATATATATACACACCCCTCTGGGTTTTCTTCTATTTTCTTATTAGGTCTTGTACTTGTTTGTTTCCGCTTATCTCCATGGGGAAGTGGAACAGAATTCTTCCTCCGTAAGCCATGTATGTCGTAAGAGGCGACTAAAATGCCGGGAGCAAGGGGCTAGTAACCACTTCTCTTGTATACATTACTAAATTTACCATAGTAATGGTTTGGCTTAAAAAGAGAAACTTTCGTTTTTCTTTTTAGGTCACCCTGCCTTGGTAGGATATGGCTGGGTCGTTGAAAAAAAAATCCTGTTCCATTTCAAAATATTTTTTTGAGAGCTGGCACTTTAAGATGAGTTAGTTACTCTACAGTTTAACACTGTTGTTCAGTTGTGTTCATGATATGAAGGTTCTCCCTCATTCAGAGGATTGAATGTTTAGCATTGCAAGTCAGGAGAAACAATTTTGTGTTGTGCCTTGAGTCTACCATGATCACAGTAATATAGAGCTCAAACCTTAATTAACTCACTGCCTTCCCAGTTCGCATGCTTTGATTATTATTTTTTTTCTACTGAAGGATCTCTCTCGAATTACTTCAGTTATTTATGCATGCTATTATGGGGCTTGGTGCATGACCCCTAAATTGTGGTGCTTAGTGCACGACCCTTAAATTGGGTGCTTAGTGCACAATCTCTAAATTTTGGTGCTTGGCACGAAACCTCAAAATTGAGAACCAATTATGCACAGGAGGGCCCCGCTTATACAGCAGGTTAGGTTCTAGGCTACTGCTGTACAGCAAAAATCACTGTAAAGTGAATCACAGCCCTTTTCCACTTTCAAATGCACATAAAAGCCTGGTACTACTGTATATTTATTGATAGGATAATCTTGTATTCATTTCTTCTTTCAACACGTCGGCCGTTTCCCACCAAAGTGGGGTGGCCCAAAATGAAAAACGAAAGTTTCCCATTTTACATTTAGTAATATATACAGGAGAAGGGGTTACTAGCCCCTTGCTCCCAGCATGTTAGTCGCCTCTTACGACACACATGGCTTATGGAGGAAGAATTCTGTTCCACTTTCCCATGGAGATAAGAGAAAATAAGAACAAGAACTAGTAAGAAAATAGAAGAAAACCCAGAGGGGTGTGTGTATATACATATGCTTGTACATGAATGTGTAGTGTGACCTAAGTGTAAGTAGAAGTAACAAGACATACCTGAAATCTTGCATGTTTATGAGACAGAAAAAAAGACACCAGCAATCCTACCATCAGGTAAAACAAATACAGGCTTTCGTTTTACACTCACTTGGCAGGACGGTAGTACCTCCCTGGGCGGTTGCTGTCTACCAACCTACTACCTATTTTGTATTCATTTATATACTTTTAATTGCTGGTATGTAGTTAGTTACAGTAATTATTTGTTTATTTACTTATTCAGTGATAGTAGTTATTTATTTGTCATATTTTATATTCATATTTGACTTGCAATATTTTCAACTTATGATGGGTTCACTGGAGCATAACCCCATCGTAAATCAAGGAGTACGTGTACTCGTCAGTATACAATACTGTACATATTGTATATTTGTTTCTAGAGTACAGGTGCTTTCCATTATGAATAGTTAAACTTTAAGAGAAAAATCAGAAGCAAGTTAGGAGGCAAACCACTTCGATGGCATTCTACAATCTCACCTGTGCAATGATTCAAGAGTATTTAAAATTATGTTTCAACTAGACATTTATCCATTAGCCTTGCACCTTTCCTTAGTATCATTGCCTGAAAGGCATCACTAATCTTGTTAGCTCAAAAAGAGAAATTATGTGAAACATGGGTTGTAAATGATGTAGCGAGGAGGCGGCTGGAGGCAGTGGAGATGTCGTGTCTAAGGGATGTCTGGAGGGATGTCTAAGCTGTCGTATCTGAGCGCCTCTGCAAAGACAGTGATTATGTATGAGTGATGGTGAAAGTGTTGAATGATGATGAAAGTTTTTTCTTTCTTTTTGGGTCACCCTGCCTCGGTGAGAAATGGCCAATGTGTTAAAAAAAAAATATTGTAAGGACCATTTATAGCCTAATAACATGACACGGTTTAAAAATTTGGATCAGAGACTTCTCTTCCCTAGTCCAACCAGGTTAAGCCTTTTCCATGGAATATAAATTTTATTCACGTTATTGGATGTTTTACTGTATTAACTTTATTAAATTTTGTAAAAAAATATTATACTGTACTGTAATCATAGTACATGATAGTGCAGTAGTAGTAGTAGTAGTAGCAGTCTTTGATAATTTTTATTATAACAGCAGCACATGCTATAAAAAGATATACTGTATTAGGAAAGCCAAAATTTTTATTCCATTATCATTTCAGATTAAGCTCTTAGAAGAAAAACACTCTAAAGAAATGAAAAACCTAAAAGAAAGAATTGTTGCAACTGAACAAGAGAAGCGAGAGAAGTGGACTCAGCAGAAAACCAAAGTTATCAAGGTTTGTACCCGATAAAGTTTGTTAACCAGTAGTTCACTCAATATTTCATGACCCAAAAGTTGGGTATACATATTATACTATCACTCTTGAATATAAACTTTAGTGCAGTATTTCTTCTTCATCATTGTTGTTGCATTTATGACTTGTGAATTTCTTGAAAGAACAGGCACTGAGCAATAACAAAATCCAAATCCCAGATTATTTTTATTTATAAAGTGTAAAAAACAAGACAATACCATGAATGGAACAAAACACAAATAACCCACACATAGGAGACAAACTTATGATGACATTTTGGTCTGACTTGGACCAAGTTTGACTGAAACATTTTCATAAGTTTTAGTCTCCTGTATGCAGGTTATTTGTTTGTTATTCTTATACATCTCAGTCTCCTGCTCACTCATATAAGATGTTACCCCTTCCTGCCCAGTGCATGAAATCTCCGCCTCCCCTTCATTATCAATATTCAGCAACTCATCATTAATACTCAACAACTCACCTAGATTACGCAGCTCATTTCTGGTCTCCATATTACAGAATGGATATAAATTCGTTATAGCATAGAAATCTTCCGTATGAAGAAAGACTGAAGTCCCTTAAATTACATTCACTTGTGAGACAAAGAATGAGGGGAGACACGATCGAAGTGTATAAGTGGAAGATGGGTATTGACAATGGGGATATAAATAAGGTCTTGATTAGCCCTCCATGAGAGAACCCACAATAATGGATTCAAATTAGATAAGTTTAATTTTAGAAAGGATATAGGAAAGTACTGGTTTGGAAATAGGGTAGTTGATGAGTGGAACAGTCTGCCTAGTAGGGCTATTGAAGCTAAAACCTTGGGCAGTTTCAAATTTAAGTTGGATAAATACATGAAAAAAGGTGAGTTGTGCATTGAGGTATCTGTAGAGACAAAAATCGTTATCCATGGAGGCAAAGAAGAGAATGTACGAGAGTATAGTGGTACCAACACTCTTATATGGGTGTGAAGCATAGGTTGTAAATGCTGCAGTGAGGAGGTGGCTGGAGGCAGTGGAAATGTCCTGTCTAAGGGCAATGTGTGGTGTAAATATTATGCAGAGAATTCGTAGTGTGGAAATTAGGAGATGTGGAGTTACTAAAAGTATTAGTAAGAGGGCTGAAGAGGGGCTGTTGAGATGGTTTGGTCATTTAGAGAGAATGGAACATAGAATGACTTGGAGAACATATAAATCTGTAGGGGAAGGAAGGCGGGGTAGGGGTCGGCTCCGAAAGGTTTCAGGGAGGGGGTAAAGGAGGTTTTGTGGGCAAGGGGCTTGGACTTCCAGGAAGCATGTGTAACTATGTTAGATAGGAGTGAATGGAGACGAATGGTTTTTGGGACCTGACGAGCTGTTGGAATGTGAGCAGGGTAATATTTTGTGAAGTGATTCAGGGAAACTTGTTAGCCGGACTTGAGTCCTGGAAATGGGAAGTACAATGCCTGCACTTTAAAGGAGGGGTTTGGGATATTGGCAGTTTGGAGGGACATCTGAACTGTCGTATCTGGGCTCCTCTGCAAAGACAGTGATTATGTAAGTGATGGTGAAAATATTGAATGATGATGAAAGTTTTTTCTTTCATTTTGGGTTTTTCTTTCTTTTTGGGTCACCCTGCCTTGGTGGGAGATGGCCGATGTGTTAAAAAAAAATACATGAGTGAGAGGGGCTTGATTTGAGTTGGACTTGCACATGAGTGAATAGCTTTATCTAAGGTTATTGCTTGGGTAGCTTTGAAAATGGGTTGGGCAAATATTCTGTTTGTGAGATGGATTTGTGAAGGACGTGCCCAGTATGGGCCAACAAGCCTACTGCAGTGTTCCTCCTTTCTTATGTTCTTAACTTGTCAAATACCCCTCTCCATCCTCCTCATCTGGCATCTTCCCTCTCATTTTTAACTGCTAGGTCCCTTTGCTTTCCAAGCTTTCTCACATTATTAATCTCTCTCCAAAATAGTTGCTTATTCTCATCTAAATTTGCTGATAACATCTCATCCATTTTCTCACAAGCTCTCCTTTTCCACTCCTTCACTACTCATTGAACCTCTCTCTTCCTCCTCATGTACACTGCCTTTTGTCTACCATTTTTACATTGCAGAAATCTCTTGTATGCTAATTTTTCTTCCATACCATCCTCTTTACATCGTTCCACCAATCTTTCTTCTTCCCACCCACACCCTTCCTTCTACTCCCAAAAACTTCTGCTCCTCACTCCTGCAATGCATTCATACATACTTTTCTTTCTTTCGACACGTCGGCCGTTTCCCACCGAAGCAGGGTGGCCCACAAGAAAAAACGAAAGTTTCTCCTTTTACATTTAGTAATATATACAGGAGAAGGGGTTACTAGCCCCTTGCACCCGGCATTTTAGTCGCCTCTTACGACACGCATGGCTTACGGAGGAAGAATTCTGTTCCACTTCCCCATGGAGATAAGAGGAAATAAGAACAAGAACTAGTAAGAAAATAGAAGAAAACCCAGAGGGGTGTGTGTATATACATATGCTTGTACATGAATGTGTAGTGTGACCTAAGTGTAAGTAGAAGTAACAAGACATACCTGAAATCTTGCATGTTTATGAGACAGAAAAAAGACACCAGCAATCCTACCATTATGTAAAACAAATACAGGCTTTCGTTTTACACTCACTTGGCAGGACGGTAGTACCTCCCTGGGCGGTTGCTGTCTACCAACCTACTACCTAGAATTCATACATACATATACATTTTTTCCCTCTTGTTGCAGGAAACAACATACCGTGGACTGGAGACAAAGATGAAAGACCTGAGTGCCAAGCATCGAGATGAGGTGAGCCAACTGAAGGCTGAGCACTGGGAAGCCATGAGGCAAATTGAGGAAGGTCCATGAGTCAGCTGCGGAGCCAGGAGGAGGAGCTCAAGAAGAAGTTTGAGCAGGAGAAAGAAGAGGCATGCAAGAGAGAAAGGGAGCGAGAACAACAGAGGTACCGTAGGTTTACAGGCATAGTTTGGTGCTGTACAGTCATCCTGACAAGTGTGCTGTACTGTACTCTTAAGTTAGCTGATTTTGATTATTCAGTGTTTTTACTAAAGGGTGTCTGGAGAATAATTTTGAATATTTGTTTAAGTTTGACATACAACCCCTGAACTGAAAACCAAACATAGGAATTAATTGAAAATGTGCCTACTAGATTTCCCATGTTCAGATCTCTCCTCTTTATGGACATTCTTCTGAATGTTGTTATTAATAAGATTAGAGCAATATTTCAAGGGATATGGTATCTGAAACATAAAATGAGGCCAAGATGTGGTAAAGACTTGATTCTCTGCCTGCAAACTGTGGCGCAGTCTTGGGCCAGTCAGGGTGTGAGTGTTGTTTATCAGCTGACTATATAGTATCTGCTACCATAAATAAGTTTTTTATTTTTGTCGTCTTCTTCTTTCAACAAAATGGCCGTATCCCACCGAGGCAGGGGGGCCCAAAAAAGAAAAACAAAAGTTTCTCTTTTTGACTTTAGTAATGTGTACAGAAGAAGTTATTAGCCCCTTGCTCCAGGCATTGCAGTCGCCTCTTATGACACGCATGGCATATGGAGGAAGAATTCTGTTCCACTTCCCCATGGAGATAAGAGTAAATAAACAAGAACAAGAACTAATAAAAAAAATAGAAGAAAACCCAGAGGGGTGTGTATATATATGCTTGTACATGCATGTGTTGTGTGACCTAAATGTAAGTAGAAGTAGCAAGATGTATCTGAAACCTTGCAGGTTTATGAGACAGAAAAAGACCAGCAATTCTACCATCATGTAAAACAATTACAGGCTTCTGTTTCAAACTCACTTGGCAGGACGGTAGTACCTCCCTGGGCAGTTGCTGTCTACCAACCTACTAACTCCAAAAAAATCCTTATGTGAATGATGAAATCCACTGACCTTCTTTATACAGTAGGGCCCCACTTATATGGCAGGTTCCAGGCTACCACTGGAAAGTGGACATTTCCGGAAAGCAGAACGCCATTTTTTCCAATTATAAATGCATATAAATGCCAGATAACAAGTTTGCACTAACATATACAGTGGTACCTCGAGTTACGATATTTTTTCGTTCGAGAATGCTGTTCAAGTGCCATTACCAAACAAATTTATCCCCATAAGGAATAATGTAAAATAGACTAGTCCTTTTACACCCCCAAAAATATACTTACAAAAGCATTTAAAAAAATAAACTTACATAAAAGGGCGATTTTGGGGACCATCGTAACTCGAGGTACCACTGTATTAAGTTAGCAATAGAACTAGGCATTAAAAACAATAAAAAGTAAAAAACACACACAGTACACTCATTACTTACCTTAAAATATTCGTAGTCTTAATGTAGAGTGAGATGTGAGTAGCATTTATTTGTAGGAAGTCAAGTGTGGGAGGTATGGTAGCCAGCCAGGCTAGGCCACCCCACCCACACGTAACATACTACGACATTTAAAGTTCTCTAGAGCTATAAAATGCATATACAGTACGTACACTCATTACTTTTTTTGTTTTTGTTTTTTTTCAACAAGTCGGCCGTACCAGTTAATTGATTTAGTTGGACTTGAGTCCTGGAAATGGAGTACAATGCCTGCACTTTAAGGAGGTCTGGGATGTGACAGCTGGGAGGACTATTCTCAGCTGTCGATCTGAGTCCTCTGCAAAGACAGTGATTATGTATGAGTGTGGTGAAGTGTTGAATGATGATGAAGTATTTTCTTTTGGGATTTTCTTTCTTTGGGTCACCTGCCTCGGTGGGAGACGGCCGACTTGTTGAAAAAAAAAAAAAGTCGGCCGTCTCCCACCGAGGCAGGGTGACCCAAAAGAAAGAAAATCCCCAAAAGAAAATACTTTCATCATCATTCAACACTTTCACCACACTCATACATAATCACTGTCTTTGCAGTGGCGCTCAGATCGACAGCTGAGAATAGTCCCTCCCAGCTGTCACTATCCCAGACCTCCTTAAAGTGCGGCATTGTATTTCCCATTTCCAGGACTCAAGTCCAACTAAATCAATTAACTGGTTTCCCTGAATCCCTTCAGAAAATGTTACCCTGCTCACACTCCAACAGCTCGTCAGGTCCCAAAAACCATTCGTCATTACTTATCTTAAAATATTTGTAGTCTTAATGTAGGGTGTGAGGTGAGTAAATGAGGTAAAACGAATAAACGAGAGAGAGAGAACGAGTAAATGAGAGAGGAGAGAGACACACAGTATGTAAACAAGTAGAGGAATGTGTCTTGTTATGTTCATACTCGTTTATACAAACACACTACATTGTGTACAAGTTGTCTCCACAGTACAGTAGAATAAATAAAGAGCAACACTTCCATTCTCATGTAACACCATTTTTAGAAGGAATGATGCTCTGAGTGAAGGCATACGAAATGAACAATTTTCTAGTTACCCGCAGTAATACTACTGTGTACACATTTTCTTTGGTCTTGAACTAGAGAAAACGTTATTCCTTCCGACATTCTGCAAGATGACTGGAAAAAAATCTCATATTTATGTTAATTTATTCTACTGTGGGGTGTATTTATCATGTTTATATGTTGCGTAACATGTCTATTATATAATTTTGAAAAAAATATCATCAATGGATAATGAAAATGCCTATATTAACGTAATATACAACATGTTAATGTGCCTCAGAGTGATTATTATTGCGTATTATTATTACATATTATCATTATTAATATGGCGTGTTTGAGACTAATAACACACTCTTAGTGATTTTAATGTGTACCTGCATGCCAGCACAGTGTGAAAGTTTATTTAGGTACAGGTACACATAAGTATTAACCCTTTCAGGGTCCGTCCCGTAGTTCTACGGCTTTGAAGCCAGGGTCCAAGCCGTAGAACTATGCCAAAATTCTACCGGCCTCAAATTTAGCACGAAAAGGCTGGTAGGCCTACATCTAAGAGAATAGGTCTGCAATGGTGAGTGTGCGCAGTAAACAAAAAATCTGGGCCCACATGGCATTGTGGGAATGCCGTCTCAGTACGCTTTGTTCACCATGCCTCGCAGCAAGGTAGCTCTCACTCCGAGGCGAATGGGGACTCTCCTCTTCCTAAGTGATAGCTCTGACACTGATGGAAATGGATCTGAAGAGGAATTCTATGGTTTTGATCAATTTGTGACCACCCATTACCACCCTCTACTGCCATCACTACCACCTTCTACCACCATCACAACCACTACCACCCTCTACCACCATCACTATCACCCTCTACCACAATCACTACCACTCTCTACCACCCTCTACCTCCATCATTACCACCCTCTACCACAATCACTACCACCACTACCACCCTCTACCACCAACAAAGCCAGACTGACTCAGAATGCATGCGTGGGATGCTTTGTGTGACGAATGAAAACTGGGACAATATTTTAACGAAAAAAGTCATCGAAAACCGAATTCAACAAAAACCAGGGCAAACGAAAACCAAGGTTCCACTGTAACTTCACTTTAGTGGTAATATTAACTTCCTGGAAAACTGTAACAGAGCACCGAGTCACACTCAGACCAAATACCTCTTTGATATTCCTTGTGTTCATCTGAACAACTAAAGAAACTGTATGCATATAAAATAACCAAAAATGTGAACTAGCTTACCAGGTGAATTAAATAATTGTAATATAATGAATTCCAACAAATATTTACACCATGTCTTTTAATATAAGCTTTAAAACTGGCATTCAATCATTTTCTAACTTATTAATTACATAATGCACCTGAATTTTAAATTTTATTTAATAATCTTGTATTTTGTATTTTAATTAGTTTAATAATCTTGTATTTTGTATTTTAAATAATTTAATAATCTTATATTTTGTATTTTAGATAATTTAATAATCTTGTATTTTGTATTTTAAATAATATTTTTAACTTCACATTACTACAGTTGTGCTATACTCATAAATTTAAAGAGCTCTACATCTGTGTAATATTTTTTTTAGATTTACATGGTATTAGTCCTAGTGTAAATATGCTTAAAATGCTGTGCATAATGTGGACTTTACAACAAATAAGTTTGTGTGTGATATTTTGAGAATAAATAATTTTCAATGAAGAATCTGTTGTTAGTTTACTTTCTGTTGTAATATCAATAATTGAACATTATGGTCTATTTTGTTACATTTTTGTCTTCATATTCAATCTATGCATACATTATATATTTTATACGAAACCTTAAATTTCATTAGACTGGAATTGGAGCTGCGACAAAGTGAGCAGTTAGCTTTAAGTCGCATGGAGACAGTTCGCAAGCAGCACGAGAGAGACCTGCGGTCACTCATTGAGGATCATCATCGTACTCTAGAAAGGATGCACTCGGAAAATGAAGCTGCTCTCAGAGAAACCACAAAAGAGAGAGAGCGACTCAAAGATGAGTATGAAGACAGGATAAGAACATTGATTCGGAATCATGAGGTTTGTTGATTTCTACTTCTTTAAATTTTATTAAAATACAGGTAGAAAAAATAATGTTAGAATCTTTTCACATAATAGTGCCATTGTAAATTGATAGACAGGAATCATGCAGTGAGGTATTAGCATGAAACAGAAGCCTGCTAAATGCTTTGCACTCTGGCAGTAGGTTGATAGATAGCAACCATCCAAGGATGTCATGCCATCCTGTCCTGAGTGGAATGGAAGCCTGTTAAAAGTTTTGCACTTTCCCAGGATTGCTGGTCTTTTCTTTCTGACTCTGCAAGATGTCAGGTGAAGTTTACAGACTAATTTACATTTAGTTTACACTTTACTGTCTGTCTTTTTTTTTTATATATACCTTTGATATACCTTTGAAGAGTTTCGAGAGTTTCACTACTCTCGGAGCCTGACCATGGGCCAGGCTCGTCTGGTGCTTGCCTAGTCAACCAGGCTGTTGCTGCTGGAGGCCTGCTGTCCCACATATCCATCACAGCCTGGTTGATCTGGCACCTGGTGAAGATACTTGTCCAGTTTCCTCTTGAAGGCTTCTACACTTGTTCCAGCCGTGTTTCTGATATCTTCTAGTAAGATATTGAATAGTCTGGGACCCCGGATGTTGATACAGTGTTCCCTTATTGTCCCCACCACATCCCTGCTCCTCACTGGGTTTATTTTGCACTTCCTCCCACATCTCTCACTCTATATAGGTCTTACTCCTGTAAAATTTCCTTCCAGTTAATGAGGTCTAGTCTGAGATTGGACAATAAGGGCAGTGTTTCCCAGAATCATTTAGATATGGTACTGTACATAACAGGGAAGAGCTTCATATTAATCAGTGCAGAGAATAGTGACAAACTCAGTGATAGTGTACCATTTATTTCATTTCAACTAGTACAGCTATTTCTATCATCATAACTATATACAGTGGTACCTCTACTTATGAGCAAAATTCGTTTCAGTCGGCTATTCAAGTGCCGATACCGAAGGAATTTTTTTCCATAAGAAATAATGAAAATTAAGTTAATCCATTTCAGACCCCCAAAAAATCACTTACAAAAGCACCTACAAAAATACACTTACATAATTGTTCGAGTTGGAAGCTGCTCGTAAGTAGAGGTACCACTGTACAGTGGACCGTCGCTATTCGAACTTAATCCGTTCCAGGAGCTTGTTCTTAACGTGAAATGTTAGAAAGGCGATTTAATATTTCCCTAAGAAATAATGGAAATACAATTAATCCGTTAAAGAAACCCAAAAATATTAAAAAATAATATATTTTAATAAAATTAAGCTTCTACATACACAAAAGAATTACATACTACTACTACTAAAAGTCTTAGTAAATAAATGCATGTATTTTTACTTACCTTTATTGAAGATTGTTGATGGCATATGGAAGATAGGGAGGAGTAGTGAGGGAGGTTGGGGTTATTGTTTGGAAGGGAAATCACCCTCCTCCTGGGGGGGTTTTTGGCCACTCGAATTTGGTATGGGGGGTCCTATGGGGGCCTCAACTCTTCCTGGTCCTCCTGGGGGGGTTTTTGGCCACTCGAATTTGGTATCAAAGCCCTATCTGGGGTTACTTCTCTTCTTTGCCTTTTAATCCCACTAGGACCAGCTTGAGAGTCACTGGACATTTTAACAAAATAACTGTCCACAGTCCTCTGTTTCTGGCGCCTCTTTAACATGTTCCTGAAGTAGGACATTGTTTGGTCACTGAACACGCTGTTGTTATGGCTTGTTTGAGCTTGCTCAGGGTGGTATTTTTCGACAAAACTTTGCAACCTATTCCACATTGTACACATCTTCTTAATCTCTGAAAAAGGCACCTTCTTCAGTCCCTCTTCCTCCTCCTCCCGTGAATCAATAGCCTCAAATCTGGTCTTATGCTCTTCCATTTCCAGCTGTTGCAGCTCTTCAGTTGTTAGCTCTACCCTGTGGCCCTGCACTAACTCTTCCACATCCTCGCCACTCACCTCCAACCCCAGGGACTTGCCCAATTCCACAATAGAGTCCACAACAGGCACAGGGTCGGCAGGGTCAGGGTCAGCCTCAAACCCTTCAAAATCCCTCTGTTGGACACAACCTGGCCACAATGGTCTCCAAGCAGAATTCAACGTCCTGGAAGTCACTCCCTCCCAAGCCTTACCTATAAGGCCTATGCACCTGTAGATATTGAAGTGACACTTCCAGAACTCTCTAAGGGTCAATTCAGTGTCCGAGGTCATTTCAAAGCACTTTTCAAACACTGCTTTTGTGTAGAGTTTTTTGAAGTTACAGATGACCTGCTGGTCCATGGGCTGGAGGAGAGGAGTGGTGTTAGGAGGCAAGAACTTCAGTTTTATAAATCTGAAGTCTTCACACAGTAGGTCTTCCATGTTTTGAGGATGTGAAGAAGCATTGTCCAGTAACAGGAGGCACTTTTTGTCCGAACCCTTTTCCTGTAGGTATTTTTTCACACTGGGGCCAAACACTTCATGGATCCAGTCACTGAAAAGTTGCTTTGTGACCCATGCATTCTGACTAGATCTCCACAAGACACACAATCTATTTTTGACGACATTGTGTTTCTTGAACACTCTGGGATTTTCTGAGTGATACACTAGTAAAGGCTTCAATTTAAAATCCCCACTAGCATTACTACACATCATGAGAGTTAGCCTGTCTTTCATAGGCTTGTGTCCTGGCAGTGCCTTTTCCTCCTGAGTAATGTAGGTCCTGTTGGGCATTTTCTTCCAAAACAGGCCTGTTTCGTCACAATTGAACACTTGTTCAGGTTTAAATTTTTCAGTCTTTATGTAGTCCTGAAACTCGTTTATGAATTTTTCAGCTGCACGTTTGTCTGAACTGGCAGCCTCACCATGCCTTACCACATTATGTATGCCACTACGATTTTTAAATCTCTCAAACCAGACTTTGCTGGCTTTAAATTCACTACCATTACAATCAACACTGGTTTCAGGCATTTTCTTTGCAAGATCGGCATGCAACTTCCTTGCCTTTTCACAAATGATTGACTCCGACACACTATCACCCGCCAACTCTTTATCCTTGATCCACACTAGCAACAACTTCTCAATCTCTTTGATTATTTGTGGTCTATTTTTGGCTCGCACAGTAACACCTTTTTCAACATCAGCTTCCTTAATTTGTTCCTTCTTAAGCAGGATAGAAGCGATAGTTGACCTGTTTTTGCCATACATCCTGGCAAGCTCACACATTCGCACACCACTCGTATTTTTGTATTATTTCCTTCTTCGTGTCTACGGTGTTTCTCACTTTCTTCATACCAGGGGTACCACTAGGAACGTTCTTGGGACCCATGGTAGCTTATTTCACAGTCGCACTTAATGAACAAACTCCAAAAAATTATAATTAAGTGTGAAATGTCGGGAGGAGCGTGCAAGGTATTGTTCTCTCTAGTGTAAACAACGCGGGACTGGCTCTCCACGCCTGCGCGGTGAGGCACCCAAGCGCCTGGGCGGACAGGTCATGGACGCATTCATTTGACTCGCGATATTTTGTTCGCATGACGATATCGATTTTCTTGTTCTAATGACGATTTGTTCGCATGCCGAGCCGTTCAAATAACGGGGGTCCACTGTATTAGAAAAAATAAAAAATAAAAATGAAACTCCAACTTGATAACTTTATTTTAATTTGCATAACTCTTATATACAGTAGATCGTCATTTAGCACGGTGGTTACGTTCCTGAAAACGTCGGGTTAGATAATTTCGTGTTATATAATTAAAAGAACTTATGGGAAAAATAGAGTTACGTTCCTGGGAGTCCCCAAAAACCCAAACAAGTTTTTTTTAGACCAACAGATCTTGCAAAAATTGAAGGTGAATATGTAATTGTAGTTCATTGTTGTGATATATTACTGCTTAAGACTACAAATGCAATAGAAATAGTATTTCTTACCTTAAATTGTGGCTAATGATGTTTGTGGATGGTTGTGAAGAGAGTGGATATGGATGGTGTGGCCCTACTGGGATGAGGTGGATGGTTGTTGGTTGTCGGCAAAAGTGGATGGTAGAGGTTCTGGTACTAAAGTCGATGGTTGTATTGGAGTGTGCATAAATGCTGTAATAGATCTCTGGGCTCTTTTACCCTGCAGTACATTATACAGCTGACGGTAAGGCATCATCAGCTGGTCTAGACCCAGTTTCAAAACACTGCTTCTAGATTTGTTATTGTATAATTATACTATTACTATCAATAAATAATATCTACCTATCATATTTATTCCAGGATAATATTAGGTATAACATAAATAATGTAGAAGCATGATAAAGATGCATAAATTAATAAAAACTGACATATAGGTATTGAAGGGTGGGCGGGGCTGAGAGCGAGAAGTGGAGCAGTGTCTCAGTTGCTCATGGACCATCATGGCGTGAGGATATGTTAGCTCACGGCACTATAAAGTATTGTAAAATAATACTATTACTATCAATAAAGGTTATCTACCTATCATATTTATTCCAGAATAATATTAGGAATAACATAAATATTGTAGAAGCATGATAAAGATGCACAAATTAATAAAAACTGATATTATATTCGTAGAGTATTGAATGGTTGGCGGTGCTATGAGGGAGACGGGCTAGCAGTCTCTCTCAGCTCAGTTACTCATGGACCACCATGGCGTGTGGAGGTGTGAGCTCACCGCACTAAAATATTGTAATAATAATACTTATTATTACTATCAATAAGTTACCTACCTATCATATTTATTCCAGAATAATATTAGGTATAACATAAATAACGTAGCAGCATGATAAAGACGCCCAAATTAATAAAATATGACAGAGATAATGAAGGTTGGAGCGTCAGCCCATAAACAAAGCCATTGTTTATGGGCAGGTGACCATCACCTCACTCACCAGCCAGGATACTTCCCCACACAAACCAGCCAGGATACTTCCCCACACAAACCAGCCAGGATACTTCCCCACACAAACCAGCCAGGTACTTGCCCACACTTTCTTCTTTCAACACGTCGGCCGTTTCCCACCGAAGCGGGGTGGCCCAAAAGGAAAAACGAAAGTTTCTCCTTTTACATTTAGTAATATATACAGGAGAAGGGGTTACTAGCCCCTTGCTCCCAGCATTTTAGTCGCCTCTTACGACAAGCATGGCTTACGGAGGAAGAATTCTGTTCCACTTCCCCATGGAGATAAGAGGAAATAAGAACAAGAACTAGTAAGAAAATAGAAGAAAACCCAGAGGGGTGTGTATATATATGCTTGTACATGAATGTGTAGTGTGACCTAAGTGTAAGTAGAAGTAGCAAGATGTACCTGAAATCTTGCATGTTTATGAGACAGAAAAAAGACACCAGCAATCCTACCATCATGTAAAACAATTACAGGCTTTCGTTTTACACTCACTTGGCAGGACGGTAGTACCTCCCTGGGTGGTTGCTGTCTACCAACCTACTACCTATAACTTCCCCACACACACGATTTTATTTGAGTGGGACTTGCGCATGAGTGAATAGAATTATCGAAGCTTATTGCTTGGGAAGCATTGAAAATTTGGTTGGGCAAATATTCTTTTAGTGGGATGGTTTGTGAAGGACCTGCGGGCTCAATTTTTTTTCCCATCCCGCAAACCGTGTAATATCATTTTTACGTTGTGTTAGATAATAATGTGCCGCAATTCTTCAATAGTGCAATACCCATAACGTGCAACATAATCTCGTGTTAAATGACGATCTACTGTATTACAGAAAACAATAAAAAAGTAAAATACACATACAACGAGTTAAGCTTACAGAAAAATACATTAAATTCACCATCTAACATCGTTACGAAGTGGGAGGAGCTAAATTAGAGATGGAGAGGCGAGCAGTAGCATTCAGTGTCTGTTGAGTGGTCATGGATGTTGGATGTTAGCCGTGGCGCTAATAAAATGTTGTGTAATTATGCTAATATTAGTAATAAAGGTTATCTATCTATTACATTTACAGTGGATCCCCGGAAATCGAACGCCTCCCTACTTGACCTATTATGTAAGTTTATTATTGTAAGTGCTTTTTTAAGTGTATTTTTGGGGGTCTGAAATGGACTAATCTAATTAACATTATTCCTTATGGGAATAAATTCGTTCGGTAACAGCACTTGAACAGCATTCTGGAACGAAGAATGTTCGATTTCCGGAGGTCCACTATTCCAAATTAAAATCAGAAACACGATAAATACCCTAGAACTGTAATAAAGACGTTGAAATGAATAATATATGCCAGATTATGAGGGATAAAAGCGGAGGCCGCCGCTCTGGGAAAACACTCCTAGATCATTCTTGTCATAAGAAAACACTCAAAAATAGCATTTATTATTATTATTATTATTATTATTATTATTATTATTATTATAATTTATAATAATAATTTATTTATGTTATACCTAATATTATTCTGGAATAAATATGATAGGTAGATACTGTGTGCCTTGGCTTGAATAATTAAAAGGCTCATCAGCATTCTTTTTTGTATCTGATTGTCAAACCAGATCGCCGGTAATTTCTCCATTTCATGGAGGCCTTTCCGCTGCCTAGTTATTATGGCTTTAAATCCTGTCGATGCTTTCACTGCCTCTTTCACTCTATCTTTATCCTTCAAGATAGTGGAAATGGTAGAATGCTCCAGCTTCAAGTCATCGGCTATCACCTTGTACTTTCTTACCAGCTTCATACTATTTTATAATCTTCATTTTCACCTCAAGATCGAGAGCCTTTCTTTGTTTCTTAGCTCTTCCTTCAGGTGAAGTTAAGATCTTCCTTTTTGCTGACATCTTGTACTATGGGATGCACAATAAAGTGCAAATTTGTACAAATATGTAGTCATGGAGACAGTGAAAGCTAGTATACTTAGTGGCCGTAGGAAGGAGTCTGAGATACTTGACGCTGAGACGCCGCACTGCCTGTATGTCATATGTATTTTGTACAGGTTTGGTAGCTGACATTTAAACCACTCCAGAGCAATTGTTATTATTATTATTATTATTTCTTTTCTTTCTTTGGACAAATCAGCCGTTTCCCACCAAGCCGGTGTGGCCCAAAGAGAAAAACAAAAGTTTCCCTTTTTAACTTTAATAATGTATACAGGAGAAGGGGTTACTAGCCCCTTGCTCCCGGCATTTTAGTTGACTCTTACGACACTCATGGCTTACAGAGGAAGAATTCTGTTCTACTTCCCCATGGAAATAAGAACAAGAACTAGTAAGAAAATAGAAGAAAACCCAGAGGGGTGTGTACAGTAGACTACCATTTAGCATGGTAGTTACGTTCCTGAAAACATCGTGTTAGGTAAAATCGTGTTAGATAAATAGAAGAACTTATGGGAAAAATAGGGTTACGTTCCTGGGATTCCTCAAAAAGCCAAACAGGTTTTTTTTAGACCAACAGATCTTGCAAAAATTTTAGGCGAATATGTAATTGTAGTTCATTGTCGTGATATATTACTGCTTAAGACTACAAATGCAATAGAAATAATAGTATTTCTTACCTTAAATTGTGGGTAATGATGTTTATGGAATTGTTGTGAAGAGTGGATATGGATGGTGTGGCCCTACTGGGCTGAGGTGGATGGTTGTTGGTTGTCGGCATAAGTGGATGATAGAGGTTCTGGTGAAGTGATTCAGTCAAGTCAGTCAGTAAGTGATTCAGTTAAGTCAGTCAGTAAGTGATTCAGTCAAGTCAGTCAGTAAGTGATTCAGTCAAGTCAGTCAGTAAGTGATTCAGTCAAGTCAGTCAGTAAGTGATTCAATCAAGTCAGTCAGTAAGTCATTCAGTCAAGTCAGTCAGTAAGTCATTCAGTCGCACGTATTGAAGGGTAGGCGGGGCTATGAGGGAGACAGCGCCAGCAGTCTCTCAGCTCAGTTACTCACGGACCACCATGGCGTGTGGAGGTGTGAGCTCACCACACTAAAATATTGTATAATAATACTTATTATTACTATCAATAAGTTATCTACCTATCATATTTATTCCAGAATAATATTAGGTATAACGTAGCAGCATGATAAAGATGCCCAAATTAATAATAATATGACATGGAGAGATAATGAAGGTTGGAGGGTGGGCCCACACACCAGCCAGGATACTTCCCCACACACCAGCCAGGGTACTTCCCCACACACCAGCCAGGGTACTTCCCCACACACCAGCCAGGGTACTTCCCCACACACCAGCCAGGATACTTCCTCACACACCAGCCAGGGTACTTCCCCACGCACCAGCCAGGGTACTTCCCCACGCACCAGCCAGGGTACTTCCCCACACACCAGCCAGGTACTTCCCCACACACCAGCCAGGATACTTCCTCACACACCAGCCAGGGTACTTCCCCACACACCAGCCAGGGTACTTCCCCACGCACCAGCCAGGGTACTTCCCCACACACCAGCCAGGGTACTTCCCCACACACCAGCCAGGGTACTTCCCCACACACCAGCCAGGGTACTTCCCCACACACACGATATGATTTGAGTGGGACTTGTGCATGAGTGAATAAAATTATCGAAGTTTATTGCATGGGGAGCATTGAAAATTGGGTTGGGCAAATATTCTGTTAGTGGGATGGTTTGTGAAGGACCTGCAGGCTGAATTTTTTTACCCTCCCGCGAATCGTGTAATATCAAGTTTACGTTGTGTTAGATAAAAATGTGCCGCAATTCTTCAATCGTGTAATACCCAAATCGTGCAACATAAAGTCGTGCTGAATGAGGGTCTACTGTATATACAGTGGTACCCCAAGTTTCGTCCATAATTTGTTCCAGAAGGCTGTTCGAGTGCCATTACCGAATGAATTTGTTCCCATAAGGAATAATGTAAATTAGATTAGTCCATTTCAGACCCCCAAAAATACACTTACAAAAGCACTTACAATAATACACTTACATAATTGTTCGAGTTGGGAGCTGCTCATAACTCGAGGTACCACTGTATATGCTTGTACATGAATGTGTAGTGTGACCTAAGTGTAAGTAGAAGTAACAAGACATACCTGAAATCTTGCATGTTTATGAGCCAGAAAAAAGACACCAGCAATCCTACCATCATGTAAAACAATTACAGACTTTCGTTTTACACTCACTTGGCAGGACAGTAGTACCTCCCTGGGCGGTTGCTGTTTACCAACCTACTACCTAGATATTATTATTATTATTATTACGTATTATTATTATTACCATCCATATACCTTGTTCACTGAGTTTAATCATTTATTAAGCTGCCATGAGAGACACAGAGAATGTAATGATACAGTGGACCCCCGCAAATCAGATGGTCTGATTATCCGCCGGCTCGAAAATTGATTGCTTTTTTCGGCCCAATTTTTCCCTGATTATCGGCCCATGTGCCAGACCTGTCCACCTGCCCCACGCTTGCGCTCCTCACCGCGCAGGCGTCATGAACCAGTCTAGCGTTGTTTACCTTTGAGTGAACATTACCCAGCGTTCTCATTCAAACATTTCACAATAAATTTATTGTGTTTATTGGTGATTAAGTGATTGTCACTGTGAAATAAGTCACCATGGGTCCAAAAAAGCTTCCTAGTGGCACCCCTGTGGTAAAGAAAGTGAGGAACACCATCGAACTGAAGAAGGAGATAGTAGAAAAATATGAGAGTGGCGTACGTGTGGGGAGCTTGCCAGGATATATGGCAAAAGCAAATCAACAGGCATGCAGGGAGTGTAGCAGGCATGCAGGAAGTGTTGCAGGCATGCAGGGAGTGTAGCAGGCATGCAGGGAGTGTAGCAGGCATGCAGGGAGTGTAGCAGGCATGCAGGGAGTGTAGCAGGCATGCAGGGAGTGTAGCAGGCATGCAGGGAGTGGAGCAGGCATGCAGGGAGTGGAGCAGGCATGCAGGGAGTGGAGCAGGCATGCAGGGAGTGGAGCAGGCATGCAGGGAGTGGAGCAGGCATGCAGGGAGTGGAGCAGGCATGCAGGGAGTGGAGCAGGCATGCAGGGAGTGGAGCAGGCATGCAGGGAGTGGAGCAGGCATGCAGGGAGTGGAGCAGGCATGCAGGGAGTGGAGCAGGCATGCAGGGAGTGGAGCAGGCATGCAGGGAGTGGAGCAGGCATGCAGGGAGTGGAGCAGGCATGCAGGGAGTGGAGCAGGCATGCAGGGAGTGGAGCAGGCATGCAGGGAGTGGAGCAGGCATGCAGGGAGTGGAGCAGGCATGCAGGGAGTGGAGCAGGCATGCAGGGAGTGGAGCAGGCATGCAGGGAGTGGAGCAGGCATGCAGGGAGTGTAGCAGGCATGCAGGGAGTGTAGCAGGCATGCAGGGAGTGTAGCAGGCATGCAGGGAGTGTAGCAGGCATGCAGGGAGTGTAGCAGGCATGCAGGGAGTGTAGCAGGCATGCAGGGAGTGTAGCAGGCATGCAGGGAGTGTAGCAGGCATGCAGGGAGTGTAGCAGGCATGCAGGGAGTGTAGCAGGCATGCAGGGGAGCAGTGCATGCAGGGAGTGAGCAGGCATGCAGGGAGTGTAGCAGGCATGCAGGGAGTGTAGCAGGCATGCAGGGAGTGTAGCAGGCATGCAGGGAGTGTAGCAGGCATGCAGGGAGTGTAGCAGGCATGCAGGGAGTGTAGCAGGCATGCAGGGAGTGTAGCAGGCATGCAGGGAGTGTAGCAGGCATGCAGGGAGTGTAGCAGGCATGCAGGGAGTGTAGCAGGCATGCAGGGAGTGTAGCAGGCATGCAGGGAGTGTAGCAGGCATGCAGGGAGTGTAGCAGGCATGCAGGGAGTGGGGATTCCCCTTCCAAACACTAAGCCCTCCCTCACTCCTCCCTATCTTCCAGATGCCAGCAAGTCTCTTCAATAAAGGTAAGTAAATGTTATTTTAAATGTAAATTTATTATTTCTTGTTATTATGTGTTTTGCGTATGTAAAACTACAGTTATTCTCTATAAAATTGATTTTTTGTGAATATTTTTGGGTGTCTGGAATGGATTAATTGTATTTACATTATTTCTTATGGGAAATAAAGGTTCAGAAATTGGCCATTTCAATTTTAGGCCTAGTTCCTGTAATGGATTAAGGCCGATTTTTGGAGGTCCACTGTAATAATAATAATTAATAATAATAATAATAACAATCGCTCTGGAGTGCATTAGATGCCAGCTACCAAACCTATACGAAATACGTATGACATTTAATGATTATTAATATTTTATTATTAATTATATTATATTATTATTATTATCACCATCGACATACCTTGTTGACTGAGCTTAATCATTTCTTAATTAAACTGCCATGATACACCGAGAATGTAAACACAAAGGAACACACCAACTAACCCCTTTACTGTGAACTTCTTTTGTACTTCTTCCATTTTCCTCTTGTTTTTCCTCTCCCAAGTGCTGCTGCACTTCTAACTCTGTCTTCTACTATGGGATGCACAATAAAGTACAAATTTATAGACGAAATATGTACATAGTCTTGGAGATTCTTTGATGCTGAGATGCATCACTAACCCCTTTACAATGAACTTCTTTTATACTTCAACTTTCCTCTTGTTTTTCCTCTTCCAAGAGGGAAAACAACAGGAAATTTATACAAATATGTCGTAAGAGGCGACTAAAATGACAGGAGCAAGGGGCTAGTAACACCTTCTCCTGTATATATTACTAAATGTAAAAGGAGAAACTTTTGTTTTTCCTTTTGGGCCACCCTGCCTCGGTGGGAAATGGCCGACGTGTTGAAAGAAAGAAAGAAAGAATGTAGTCTTGGAGACTGTGAAAGCTAGTGTACTGAGTGGCTGTAAGGAGGAGATTAAGATGCTGGATGCTGAGACGCTGCGCTGCCCGTTCATGACCTAAGTTCTTGTACAGTACAGTGGGCCCTTGAAAATTGTCCATAATCCGTTCCTGAGAGTCCGCCTATTTTCAAAATGGACGACTTTCAAAACCATTTTCCCCATAAGAAATAATGTAAATCAAATTAATCCGTTCCAGACACCCAAAAATATTTAAAAAATATTTTTTTTTTACATGAAATGTACATTTATCTACACAGAAAACAATGAGATATATAGTATAAAACAGTAATAAATTGACACTTACCTTTATTGAAGAGTTGTTGATGTGTGGAAGAAGGAAGAAGGGGAGAGGAAGGAAGTGTTGCTAGTGTTTGGAAGGGAAATCCCCTTTCATTAATACTTCAGGTACCAAGTCCTTGCCTTCCTGCTACACTCCCTGCATCCCTGCTACACTCCCTGCATCCCTGCTACACTCCCTGCATCCCTGCTACACTCCTTGCATCCCTGCTACACTCCCTGCATCCCTGCTACACTCCCTGCATTCCTGCTACACTCCCTGCATCCCTGCTACACTCCCTGCATCCCTGCTACACTCCTTGTATCCCTGCTACACTCCCTGCATCCCTGCTACACTCCTTGATCCCTGCTACACTTCCTGCATCCCTGCTACCTCCTTTTATCCCTGCTACACTTCCTGCATCCCTGCTACACTCCCTGCATCCCTGCTATACTCCCTGCATCCCTGCTACACTCCCTGCATCCCTGCTACATTCCCTGCATCCCTGCTACACTCCCTTTATCCCTGCTACATTCCCTGCATCCCTGCTACACTCCCTGCATCCCTGCTACACTCCCTGCATCCCTGTTACACTCCCTGCATCCCTGCTACACTCTTTACCACAGGGCTGGCACTAGGAGCTTTCTTTGGGCCCATGGTGGCCTATTTAGCAATTGCAAGCACTAAAAACAATGGAATAGTGACAAAATGTATGGTATGAATGCTGAATGCATGGGTGGTAGTCACTCGCTGGTAAACAATGGCACACTGACGCTCAATGTGGTGTTTATGTGCCCAGGCAGCTGGGAGGCCACGCGGACGCGTTTCAGGCGACCGCCTATTTTTAAGCTAACGGACGAATATCAAGCCAATATTTTGCCGAAAAAAGTGGCCTATTTTCAAATTCGCCTATATTTAAGGGAGCCTATTTTCAAGGGTCCACTGTATACAATAACAACTTGTCGGAGAGCCCGTCGTAACTCCGAGTTGTCTGTAAGAAAGTACGTCGATAAGTGAGGAGAGGCTGTACTGTAGTAATATTTACAGATCCTGCATTCTAAATGTAGGGCTGAGTTTTGTTTTTAATCTAAGGTTTAATGATATACGTAATTGTCTTTGCTGGATGCTGCCTACCCTGCCTACCATTGGAGGGTTAGAAAGAATGGAGGAGAGGTAAAGAGAAGTTGAAAAAGAGGCAGGAAAGAAGGAAGAATATTAGAAGAAGGAGAAGAAAGTTAGGATAGGAGAGGGATGGAGGCATTTGTATTTTAAGATTATTTCATATAGTTATGAGGTATAGCATACTAGGATTACCTCCTTTGATTGCCCTAATAAACATAAACATGTTTTAGTAAATAATTATTTTTTTCTGTAGGATGATATAGCTACACTTCGTCAGAAAGATGAAAAAAACCGATGCGAGTGGCGGGAGCAGTTTATGAAAGAACACAGTGAGGCTCGCATGTTAGCTGAGAGGGCTGCGAGAAAGACTTAAGCGACAGAGGGACAAGGAGATTGAAGAGCCATTAAGGAGATCCAGCTGGAGACTAGGAACCATGAGGAGCAAGAACATAGGACTTTTGAGGCCAAGATTAAGTAAGTGGCACAATAACATAAAGCTAATGTAAAGTAATGGTAGCGGTGGAAAAATTTATACTGCTACAGAAATGGGGATAGGGAAAAGAAAGAAGACTGAAGAGTTGGTCAGCAATTGTATTGTGTGGGTGTGAGAAAGATGGTATACATATGAGCAAAATAAACAAATTAGATATGAACAGGACATCAGAAGCAGATAGTGAATGAAGAAAGGAAAATTTTGTGACAGGTAACATGAACTATTACACTTAATCTATAAAACAGATGAAATACTACAATGGGTGTTTTGACAGTGCTATGGTACTTTGTGATACTTTTGAGTGTAGTAGGCAATAATAAATATTGATGTCAATCCAAAATAGAAATACCTTTTATTCATTTTCCCACCTTATTTTGGTGAGTGCACCCTTTTTCATGAATGTGGGAAATAAAAAATCAGATAAGGATTTATATAATTATTATTATTATAACTAAAAGCAAGCACAGTGCCTGGATGTATAATACAGCCTTCGTATATCTCTGATACTGAATACGAAGACTGGTTTGATAGAAAGGATTGCACTGGCTGCTCTGTATGCTACTTTCTGTTCCAAGGGTTGCCTTGATGCTGGTGAAGGTCTCTTGATCCATGGAAATGGAGTTACCCTGCCCTTGAATCAAACCTAATAGCTTTTCATTTCTAAATTGCTACAGATGACTATCAGGAAGCAAGAAAATATATATAAAAAACTGTGAAAGTAGAATATTAAACATAGTGATACATTATGAATTGTGTTCTGAGTACACTCTAGCAGGAATTATGTTTAATTGTTTAATTAATCATTTAACAGTGGTTCTTATTTACCATACTTAACATTACATACTTATGCAACTCTTGTAGACATTAGGCATAGGCCTTATAGTTCAGTGATGGGGACAAAACAAAGGATCCAGGTTCAATCCTGGGCGAGTAGATGTTGCACCTGTTCACCTAGCAATACATAGATATCTGGGTGTTAATTATCTGTTGTGGGTTACATTCTAGGAATGGTAGTATGCCTTCAATAAGGCTGGGCTTTAAAGCGAACCATGGTAAGATAACAGCTTTTATCCTACAAATTATATGGTGTAAAAATTATTATTATTTTTTTGTTTTTTTTCAACAAGTCGGCCGTCTCCCACTGTGGCAGGGTGACCCAAAAAGAAAGAAAATCCCCAAAAGAAAATACTTTCATCATCATTCAACACTTTCACCTCACTCATACATAATCACTGTCTTTGCAGAGGCACTCAGATACGACAGCTGAGAATAAGTCCCTCCCAACTGTCACCATCCCAGACCCCTCCTTTAAAGTACAGGCATTGTACTTCCCATTTCCAGGACTCAAGTCCAACTAAATCAATTAACTGGTTTCCCTGAATCCCTTCACAAAATATTACCCTGCTCACAATCCAACAGCTCGTCAGGTCCCAAAACCATTCGTCTCCATTCACTCCTATCTAACACGCTCACACATGCTTGCTGGAAGTCCAAGCCCCTTGCCCACAAAACCTCCTTTACCCCCTCCCTCCAACCTTTTGAGGACGACCCTACCCGCCTTCCTTCCCCTACAGATTTATCGCTCTCAAGTCATTCTACTTTGATCCATTCTCTCTAAATGACCAAACCACCTCAACAACCCCTCTTCAGCCCTCTGACAAATACTTTTAGTAACTCACACCTCCAATTTCCACATTCGAATTTAATGCATAATATTTACACACACATTGCCCTTAGACAGGACATCTCCACTGCCTCCAGCCTCCTCCTCGCTGCAGCATTTGCAACCCATGCTTCACACCCATATAAGAGTGTTGGTACCACTATACTTTCGTACATTCCCTTCTTTGCCTCCATGGATAACGTTTTTGTCTCCACAGATACCTCAATGCACCCTCGCCTTTTTTCCTTCATCAATTCTATGGTTAACCTCATCCTTCATAAACCCATCCTCTGACACATCAACTCCCAAATATCTGAAAACATTTACTTCTTCCATAATCCCTCTCTCCAATGTGATATCAATTTTTCTTTATTTAAATCGTTTGATACCCTCATCACCTTACTCTTATCTATGTTCACTTTTAACTTTTACCTTTACACTCTCCCAAACTCGTCCACTAACCTTTGCAACTTTTCTTTAGAATCTTCCATAAGCACAGTATCATCAGCAAAAAGTAACTGTGTCAGCTCCCATTTGCATTTAATTCTCCATAATTTAATCCACCCCTCTCCCCAACACCCTAGCATTTACTTCTTTTACAACCCCATCTATAAATATATTAAACAACCATGGTGACATTACACATCCTGTCTAAGACCTACTTTT